>CM021107.1:319345262-319374097 GCA_007115665.2 Sequoiadendron giganteum | reverse complement strand
GACACTGTTTGAACATCAATAATAAGTTGCCTCAATCTCAACAAACTGCCCTAGTCACAATGCTACAAGATCAACACAAAGCTTTTGCATGGGACTATGGGGATACGAAGGGAATAGATCCTCAACTCTGTACCCATAGGATCTACATTAAGGAATATTTTTCACCTGTTAGGTAGCCTCAAAGAAGGATAAACCCAGCACTCAAGGAAATAGTTAAAAATGAGCTCCAAAAATTGTTTGATGTTGGTTTCATCTACCCCATTTCAGACAATCAATAGGTATCTCCATTGGTGATCGTTCCTAAAAAAGGTGAAAAATGGAGAGTTTGTGTAGACTACAGAGAGTTGAACACAGCAACTAAAAAGGATCACTTTCCACTGCCATTTGTTGATCAAGTACTAGACTCATTGTCTGGAAAAAAGTATTTTCTCATTTTTGGATGGATATAGTGGGTATAATCAAATTAAAATTTCCCCTAAGGATCAAGACAAAACAACCTTTACCTGTCCATGGGGGAATTTTGCTTACTCTGTCCTACCTTTTGGCCTATGTAATGCACCTGCAGCATTTCAAAGGGCAGTAATTAGTATTTTTGCTGGCATTTCTCATGATTCTATGGAAATCTATATGGATGACTTCACCACTTATGGAGTTACTTATGAAGAAGCATTAGCAAATTTGGAGAAAGTGTTGAAAAGATGTCAGGAGCACAATTTGTCTTTAAATAGTGAGAAGTGTTTTATGATGATGCAAGAAGGAATTTTTTTAAGCCATCATATCTCTCCAGTAGGAATTCAAGTTGATCCTGCAAAAATAGAAGTCATTCTAACTTTGCAAACACCTATGAAACAAAAGGATGTTAGAAGCTTCTTAGGACATGCTGGATATTATAGAAGATTTATTAAAGATCTCAGCAAAATAGCTAGTCCCTTGTATGCCTTACTAACTAAGGATTGTGAATTTAACTAGACTAAGGCCTGTGACAAGTATTTCCTTCAACTTAAGAACTTACTACTAAAACACATGTTCTTCAAGGACCCAAGTGGAGTCTGCCCTTTCATATACACACAAATGCTTTTGATTATGCCATAGGGGTGGTGTTAGGATAGAAGGATAATTCCATAGAACATGCCATCTATTTCATTAGCAAAAACCTTTAAGGCCCAAAATTAAACTATATTGTCACAAAGAAAGAATTACTAGCAGTTGTGTATGCTGTGAACAAGTTTCGACATTATGTCACTGGTTACCAAATATTTGTTTATACAGATCATGCAGCAATAAGGTACCTCATGAATAAGCCTACCATATCTAGTAGATTAGCAAGATGGCTACTATTGTTGCAGGAATTTGATATCACAGTTATTGACAAGCCAGGCAGGGCAAATGTGGTGGTTGATTTCTTATCAAGACTTCAAACAACTACACCTGCCACATCTGAGGTAATTGATGATAGCTTTCTTGATGAGCATTTATTTTATATTGCTGCTCAAACCCCATGGTATGCATATATTGAAAATTATTTAGCAGCCAACAAAATTCCAGCTCATTTCTCACCAAAGGACAAGAAGTTGTTGATTGAGAAAAGTTTTAACTTTTCATGGATTGCAGACTATTTTTTTTACATAGGACCTGACCAAGTCATGCGAAGGTGTGTTAGAGAAGATGAGACATATGAAATTTTGCATGCTTTTCATAATGAGCCATGTGGTGGGCACTTTGCATCTAAAAAAACATCAATGAAAGTACTTAATACAGGGTACTATTGGCCCACACTATACAAGGATGTTGTGGCCTACACCAGAAAATGTGACAGATGTCAAAGAATGGGGAGACCAACAAAGTCTAATGAAATGCCCCTATATCCATAAGTGGTAGTTAGTCCATTTGATAAGTGGGGAATGGATTTTGTTGGGCCTATTGATCCTCCATCCAATGCGAAATCCTACATTTTAGTTTGCACTGATTATGTAACCAAGTGGGTGGAAGTGAAAGCAATGGCACATGCACATGACAATAAAGTTGTTGAGTTCCTCTATGAACAAATTTTTACTTGGTTTGGAGTCCTAAGAGAGCTTGTTACTGATCAAGGAGCTTATTTTACTTCAAACCTGATCACTATATTGATGAATGACCACAAGATCAGGCACAGAAAATCAAGCCCCTATCACCTTCAAGCCAATGGTCAGGCAGAGGTTACTAACAGAGAATTGGAGGCAATCCTTACAAAAATAGTCTAGTTACACAAGAAAGATTGGAGCAGTCATCTTCCACAAGCAGTCTGGGCCTATAGGGCAACATGGAAAACAACTACAGGGTTTACCCCTTTTGAGTTACTTTATGGAAAAACTACCATGTTGCCAATAGAGTTTTAGCATAAGACCTTAAGGACTACTCTTCAGCTTAAAATTGATCTTTCAAAAACCCAAAAGGAACGCCTCCTATAGCTGAATGCATTGGATGAGATGAGGAAAGCTACCCTGCAACACACTGAAGCCATCCAGCAACATAGGAAGAAATGGCATGACCACAATATCCGAACTAAGCATTTCTCTATTGGTGATTGGGCACTACTCTATGACTCCAGGTATAAAGAGAATCAAGGTAAGCTTACAACAAGATGGCTTGTTCTGTATGAAATTGAAAATGTATTTAATAATGGTTCGGTTCAATTGGCTACAATTGATCCTGTCCGCTTCAAACTATTGGTTGATGGACATCGTCTTCGGTTGTATCATAAGCCTGCATCCAAAGAACAATTTATGAAGCAGTTTGTTTCGGATGCAGCCACTGATCTTCATGCAATGAAAGGCTTCAGTCTTCTTCCTACAACATCTCTTTGAAAACTATGTTGTACATCCATAATAAAAGTTTTCTTTCTATGGAAACCACTTTCTCCATCACCATCCATCACCATCTATCACCATCATTCATTTCATCTTTCTTTTCTACATCACCCATCCATGTCACCCATCCTATCGTACCACCTCCATTTATGATTTCTTTTTCAAAGTAGTCATTTCAGGCTCTATTGTGATATCTCCCAACATCTGCGAGCATTTAATATAAGGTACGCGATATTTTTTTTATTCGTCACATCATTCATTTATTTCATTTATTCATTTATTACAAGTGTCTATCAATCATTACTGCTCATTCTTTGCCTATCCTTTCGCACATGTGAGGACACATGTCAAATATTAAGTAGGGGGCGAGGATAATTTGTTTCAACACTTTTTCTTTTGCCAATGCCACGTTTGTTAAAAATAATTATTAGATTGTACTTCCCAAGAATGAATGTGTGCTTTTTCCCTAATCCGCAAGTTAACTGCTTAATTAAGTAGTTTCTAAAAATCATTGCATGCAATTGTCTTTTATATCATTTTTGGAAAAAAAAGAAAGGTAAACAAGCCGAAAAGAAAAGAAACAAAGCAAAGAAAAAGTGTTTTTCAAATTCTCAGAAGAGGTTAAGTTTCAGGGATTTTAGCAGAGTCAATTTTTGAATATGGGTGGTTAGCTAATAAGACATGAGCTAGTAGCTCATGAATCCTTAACACAAGATCCTCAGGTGGTTCAAGCATTCAGTATTTGTGGATGGTTGAACTATTTTCTAAGGATAGATTCTTTCAACAAGGAAGTTGCAGGTGAATTTTTAAGAACTCTTTTGGAAGGAGAGGCTACAGTATGCAGTTTAACAGTTGTTGTAATAGAGGAATAGATTGCTGAAGTGACTAGGCTTCCAAGAGTAGGAGAAAACTTCCCTTCAGGAAGAGATGTTGTCTCTTCCAAGGGAGAATTCACATTGCCAACGAATGGACCCTTGGAGGTTTCAAAGCAAGGATGCAAATAGGTCTCACTGCCTTATCCATATTCAGAATACGCCTCTTTCATAATCAAGTATTTGAATTGTGAAGGATGCTTTTCTTATTTGCATTCCTACCATTTTAAACTGTTAAGTCATATGAGGCACGGGTTAGCTATCAACGTCCCAAATTTCTTGTTAAATATTTTGGAGCATAGTGCCTATGAAACTCAAAAGGGTAAAGATAATTCCATCACCCATCATGCCCTTATTAAATTGTTGATTGAGTGTTCTTTGAGGGATGTATCACCCCTTTCTTGGCAAGAATTTTCTACCCAAAAAGGACTGCAACCTCCAAAACCTCCCAGAACACTCCCTGCTCAACCTAAGAAAAAGAGAAAGAGAGTAGAGTCTACCAGTAGAGAAGTAGAGCAAGAATCATCTGCTCTTGCAGCACCTAGCCCTATAGCCTCCACACCTGAGCCCTCTACCCAAATAAAAACTAGATCTACTACAAGAAAAGAAAAGGGGAAAACAAAAATAGGTGAACCATCCAGTGCTGAGCATACCCCAGAAGCAAAACTTCAAACAACAAAGCGAAAACATGCTACCTAGTTTTTTCCTATAGCAACACCTATTGTCACCACAATTTTGTCATCATCCTCTTCTGCTGAGTCTGAATCCCCTAGGCAAGTTAGATAGAGGAAAGCTGCAAAAGAACCTCCTACGTCTACTACATTGCCTAGAAGAGCTTCAACAAGAAAACAAGGTAAAACTTCCTCAACACCCATCCAACCAAAAATTATAATCATTTCAGAGGAGTCTGAGGGGCTTGGTCATGAGGATTCTCAAAGTGTATCTGAGAATGTTCCACACAGTTCCTCTGTTGTTCCCAAGGAATTGCAAACAGAAACAGGGGAAGTTGAGGAAGTACAGCATAGTTGTAGTAATGAAAAGAGGATGCCAAGTCTTAATGATTTGGCTGATGCAATTGAGAGAATTTCAGGAGAAGCACAATCTCCTCCTGAGCAGCAAGAAGAAGAACCTGAACAAACTGAGATATTCAACGAAACACCATTGCCCTCAAAACCTTGTCGTGCATTGGTTGTGTACAAAAGAACATTACCGATTAAGTACTTAGAATATCTTAAAATTGCCTGGAGGCCTGTGACACTTCAAACTGTGAGTTTCCACCATCTAGCTAAAACTGAAATGCAACAAAGTCTGTGGGAAGAGGAGAAGAAAAAATTAAAGAAAGAAATTGAAAACCAAAGACAGGAAATCCAAGAAATAAAGGAGAAAATGAATGAAATGATGAAAGTAGCTGGGCAAATCATGGAATGTAGACCACCTCCTAGTGTGTATGCAATGTGCCTGAAGGAATAATTTTTGTGGTTCCAATTAATGAGAATTTCCAAAAATTTGGATCTTGACATTCATTCTTCTAAAGAGTTTTATGATGCCTATCAAATAGCACCTAATTGGTTAAGAAATTCCTTGTGTGAATTTTATTTGCATGGTTTGTTAATACCTTTTGAAACAGAGTGGAATCCACTCCTTTACATTGGTGACATTAATTTGAGGTCACTTATGTCTTGGGTGGCTAATGAGATTAATTATGGGAAGCAATTAGAGGATTATGAGGAAGCTGAAAGGAAAGAACCAATTCCCCTAAGACCAAAAAGCTCAGATCCTCAAACAGTTCTTAGAACTTGGTCTTCTGTTACATATGGATTTTATGATCCTGCAACAAGAATAAAAATATTTGATCTCGTAAAATAGGTATATGATGAATTTAAAGGCCAACCATATTTGTTTTGGAAGCTTTCATCTTCCAGAATCAAAACAAGATGGGAGAAATTGATAGTTGGCCTAAGAAAATTTGGACCTCATAGTCCTTTGAATTTCATAGCAGCCATCAGAAGGTCCGAAAGGTATATATAGTTGGGTCTCCATGAAAGTTTTGAATTGTGGTTGCCATTAACATTTCACCCCCTATCTTGATGTGGCCACTGTATCCTTATCTAGCCATAGATATTAATGAAACTAATGAAGCTCGCAGATATGAAAGGTGGCAGAATGTCAAAGGTTTCTACTGCAAGTTTGGGACTTCAATGAAAGGCCATGCTACTTCTACCGATTTTAGGGAAACAACCAAGAAGGTTAATGTTGGAGGACCAGCATTAGGATAAGTAGGGGGAAAATGATGAGCCCAAAATATGCTCGTAATTTGAATATCATAATGTATTTTTAAATACCCTTACTCTTTTTAATGGTTGTTTTAAACTCTGTGATTATAAACTTTTTATTTAAAAATGGGTAGTATCCTGTGGTAAGCATTCCTATATTCTTGCAGCCTAATATCTTTGTATGTCTATATTCATGGCCCTATTTGACCTCCCAATTGACTGATAGGATACATGTGGTTTTTGGATAAATGAGATGAATTTAATGTGTGTGATTAATGAAGGAGTATCATGTTATTATATGCATGCCTTCTTTCACCTCTATTGCCATGTGTTTCATAGGTTGTTGAAGTTTCCATGAACGAGTCAATGCGCAGCAAACCTCGATCCTGCAGTGAAGACCATTTCCACCACGACATCGAGGAAGTTGTTCTAGCGAAGACTCTTTGTCCGAGTCATTGGGAGGAGATCTAAATGGTCATCAATCTAGGAAGAGTGGAATGCTAGATTCTCTTTGAATCAGTTGAATAGATATGCTTTCATTTATGAAAGTATGTTCCTCAGAATTAGGAAGCATCTATGTCTGCATCTTTCTCTATTAAGTTAGTTAGTTAGTTATTTTTCTATAAATAAATGTTCCTCCTGCACAAGTGAATAGATTGGAGAGATTAGACTATACTAGAGAGTAGAAACAAAATAGAGTATGTTAAGAGCAATGTTATAATGAGAAAGAGAGTTTTGTGTTAGTTTTCTTACAAGCAGAACAACCATGTATATGATTCTGAGTTTATGAATAAAATTTGATGAAGTTTTGAGTTCAATTCTTGCATAGTTTGGTTGATGCTTGCTAAGGGGGACCACTTAGTAAGTATCTTTAGTTAGTTGTTTATTTCTTGTTGTTTATCAGTTAGAATTTCATTCCAGGAAGTTTTAGTGCAAACTCAATCTTATATTGTTCCTACAGCATAAGGAATTCATCCTTGTGTCTGTTCCTACAGCATAAGACCAGTTCATGGTTTGTTTCTCAGTAATAGTTGTCATGATTTCTGCTTTAACTAAGTTATGCTTAAGTTGATAAGACTTTGCCTTACATTCCTACATCATAAGTAGAATTCCTTTCACGCATTTATTTTTAATAGGTTGTAGCTAAAATCAGTTCTTAGTGCACATACAGTGTCACTCCATTTCAAGTATACATTCCCTGGTTTGAAAAAGTAAATGAATGACCATAAGAAGATGTTAGTCACCTACTGGAATGTCTAATTCCCAAGTTAGGATTTTTCATGACTTTTATATCCTTTTGTGGATGACAACCAAGGCCTTTGAACCCAAAGCTTAGTGGTGGTTGCACTTCAAAGAGGCTAGCACGGCTACAAGTGCCGAGTCAAGTGGGCACTTAGTTAGACATTCTCCAATCATTCCTTATCCATACCCTCATCAAAGTGAGCATCAGTTGAGGTCCCCACCTCTGGCCGAGTAGAAGGATTATATGTTCTTGATCATTATGATGTTTATTGTTTTAGAGATATTTTTCTAGACATGATTTGTATATACATTTATCGGCCCAGCGGAGACCTCATGTATATATATATATATATATTTGTATTATGATATCACACATGTTTATATAATGAGGTACCATGACATTCTCATTTTTTATGATGAGATATATGAGATATACATGTTTCGATCTAGCTTCATTATGTGTTATGTGATGATTATGGATGATGATATATGATTATACATGTTTTTTGTACTTTTTTTATGTATGCATATGATGTGGATGAATGGATGATCTATATATTTTTATGATATATTATTTTTTATTATGTGTATGATGGATGTTGATATATGATAGATGTTGATATATACATTATACACAATGTTTTTTATTGCTTTATTCTCATCATGATTTGTATTGATGAAATTGTGGATGCAAGATGGGTGTGGTACTAATGATATTGTGATATAGGATGGAACTATTAGTTAGAAGATATGTTTGATGTTCATTAGTTTTATTAGTTTCTTTTGCTTTGCATAGAAACTTCACATCTTTAACAATCCTTTTTTATGTAGCAAACAAATACGATGCACCAATGTATTAATAACCAAGGTGGTGTTGTATCAATTGGATGGACTTTGAATCAACATACAAAGAATATTCTTTCTCATACCAGACATACGGAAACCCTGTTAGAATATATGTGTGTCGTGGTGAAATGTAAAGTATGTGAATTAACAACTAACAACACACACACACACAATCAATGAAACGTATTATATTAGAGAATTCTAAAGACAATTTAACTAAATTGAAACCAAGAACATTCCCTAAAACCATCCCATTGTTCTCTATCCTCAAGGATTCATTAAATCATAATGGCGCTTAGATTGTGTATGCACTGTGACTGTTAGAATGACAACCTGAAGAACAAAATGTTGAAAATGCAAGAAACTATTCCTACATGATTGATAAACTGTAAGATAGTAATGCCATGATAATGATGTTGTGATAAGGAAATGGTGCTAAATGTTGTGATGTAACTACTATGTGAAAAATTACTATGCTAACTAAAATGAAGCTAATGGAAAAGCCATGATTCTAAACTAATATGCTTCTCTTTGCTAAATGTTAAGTGTCCAAATGCTAAAGTTCTCAAATGCTCTAATGGAATTTATGCAGAGTAAGTTTGTTCAAAGTTGGGATGCATTTATTGTGGAATGAGGTTGTACTTACAGATTTTCCAAGGCATATTATGATGTGGCAGCAACTAATGGTTTGGATTCTATCTGGATAGATGAAGGGTGGAGGATGAAGAAGTTAGAGAGAAATAAGGAGAGTGTTCCCTTGCATGAAAACAATCTGCCAAGTGTAGAGGAGAAGAAATGAAATAGAAGAGTCAAGTGTCTCAAGTTTATTTCAGCATTTGTTGAGGATAAATATCCAAATTAAATATTTAGAATATTTAATTTGTTGAGACACATGATGAAGTGGAAAATGGAAAATTTGTAGACATGTGACTAAAATTAAATTTAGGATTTAATTTTAGTGAGAGGAAAGATAATTAAATAAAACAAACTATTGGAATTTTTTTATTTAATTAGAATTAGAAGAATGTGATTTTAAGATAAAATAAATTAGAAAATGAACTATATAAATAAATTTTGAATTTATTTATAAGTAGATGAATCAAAGGGGGGCATTAATTAAATAACTTGTATTTAATTAATTAGATTAGAAGAATTAAAATATATGTGAACTATATAAATAAATTTAGAATTTATTTATAAGTAGAGGAAATAGAAGAGGTTTATTAATTAAATAACTTGTATTTAATTAATTAGATTATCCAGACCAATTTTAGGTGTATACATTTTGCCCCTCTTTGAAGTGATGTGTTTACATATTGCTTCAAAGAAAAATTTTGTTCATGTGCTAACAAAAAAAAATTCGATGCCTCGACATTGAAATTTTGAGTGATGATGCATATATTCCCCCTCGAGAAATAAATCGATGTTTTTTGAATTTTTTGGATTTTTTTGGATTTTTTGAAATTTTAGGATGATATCAACAATTTATGTCCCAAAAATTATATTAAACCTGCCAACTTTGATGAATTGATTAATTATGGCCCCTTTGAAAAATAAAATAAATCAATCCCACTAAATTCCCACTTAATCACCCTTCAAAAGGTAAAAAGAGGTGAAAAGGAAATCATTTGTGAATTTGTATTTTAAAAAATTGAGTGATTGAGCAAATTTGGCAAGATGGTGATTCCAATCTAGACCCACCGATTTGAGCACGTGTGTTGTCACAACTGCCTAGCCGCATATGCACCTCTGGTACATACCTTGAAAAACCTCCTCGTAAATTTTAAATCTCATTTTTCCATCATTTTTTCATGTTTGAATTCTGCCTTGTCGCATTTTAGCGCATTAGGTCCCTAATGTAGCACATCGGGTCTTTGTTATAATGCATACGGTAGATTAGCACATACGGTCATATTTTTAGCACATAGGTTCATTTCTCTAGTGCATAGGAGATTAGCGCATGCATAAACTTTGGTAGCGCATCCATAGAATCTTTTAGCGCAATGATAGTTTTGGCGTATAGATGACAAGATTTGATGCATTGGGTGGATGTTTTAGCACATTGAGTGATATAGTGCATAGGGACCTTGAAATGGAACATATGGTAGTTTTAATGGCACATGTGGAATTTTGGCACATTGAAGCCCTATTGTGGTGCATTGATAGAATTATCTAGCGCATCCATATTTTTAGTGCTTTGAGATACTGTTATAGCGCATCCATGCCAGATTGATGAAATTTAGATTATACTCCTTGATTTTGATGATTTTTCGATCGCGACAGCCTTCGATTTCATGATGATTGATCTCATGATAGGTGAGATTAAATGATAGGATGATGATAATTAACCTCATGATAGGTGAGGATCAATGATTGACTGATGATAATTGACCTCATGATAGGTGAGGATCAATGATTGACGCTCGTGAGATTTGATCAAAACTCACCAAAGCTGATTAGATTGATAGGTTGATTGATGTTTGATTGATTGACAAGATTGATCATAGGTCGAAGGGACTCTTAGTTGGATGAGGTTGAACACTAGAGAGTATGATCACACAGGGGACCATATATGCTTGGGGTTCTTGCATGCTAGCACATTTGTACCATGATCTACATATGGTTGTCTACCTCAGAGCATCTAGTTTATCAGTTGAGGTTACTTTTTTACAGATATGGGCATGGGAGCACATAGTTGTCACTCAGCCTATTGTAGAGAGACAATGTCCAACTAGGAGGCCTTACATTCATGGATATACAACTCTAGTTGTCCAGCATAAGCTGGGAAAACTAGAATACTGGCAGAGGGTTTTGGATGATCTCAATATAGTGACATGGAGGCCGTACATAGGTTGCGAGCAGTGGCCAAAGGATGACACTGAAATTCCCTATGTGTGCACAGCTAGATATTTGATCAGGAGGACACCATTCATTATTGAGAGATTTCTTCTTGGGAGAGTGCATCGATAGTAAGGGTGAGTATAGGGTATGCCCCAGGGAGTTGCTCATTATGCACGGAGATGAAAGGACATTTCAGAGTGGGGACCTATTTTATCATATGATGCAGCATGCTAGGAGTACTATGGATTATAACCAATGATATGGGAGTACCATCTGGAGATCATAGAGGTTTTTTTGTCAGAGGAGTATGCACATTACTTCTTTGCACATCCCTTCCCATGGATATCGAGCCCAGATGAGTCTATGCCTTTATTAGATGATGAGCAGGCACCGAGATGGAAGAGGGGTGGATGAGGTGATGAGGAGGGGGAGAGAGAGAGAAGTGATGATGGAGACCATGGTGATGGGGACGGTGACAAAGGTGGTGATGGAGGTGGGGATGGAGGAGGAGATGGTGGAGGTGCAAGTGGTGGCAGAGTAGTGTTGGATGTACGAGACTTCATGGTACCTCAAAGGAGGAGATCACTAGTGGTTACAGCATAGCAGCATGTGCAGATTCGGTTGCCCTCGCAATAGCAGTAGATATAAATAGTTTTTTTACATGTTCAGGTGCAGAATTTATAAGGTCATCTAGCATAGGTATAGGATTTGTCGGCATAGGCACAGGGATAGATAGCCACCTTTAGAGCTAAGAGAGATGCAATGAGACAGTGGGGTGAGCAGGCAGAGGCCTTGGTCGATAGGTTGTAGAGAATGGCTGAGGGGACCACCATAGGTGACATGCTCAGAGAAGTTACACAGATCATCAAAGAGGTCGAGTGTTATAGAGGCCGATATCATGAGGTAGTGCCTCCAGAGTGATGGGTTAGTTATGCTCAATCAAGATCATGCAGGAGTCAATCTCGGACTACCAGTATGGGTGTGACTCATCCATCTCACAGAGATCCAAGTGCGGGCCCAAGTGTAGGGCTAGGTGCAAGTGTAGGTGCAGGTCCATAAGGGGAGCACCTCATAGCTCCACGATCACCTTTGATGTACTTGAGACATTTTGTATACACTAAGTCAGAGGTATTATGATATAGTGCCACATTTTTTATGATGTATGTCTCTACATGTTTGGACATCCTTGTATTCTTTGACATTATTATTTTAAGATTTATATGATATGCAGCAATGATTTAGTGATCCATGTGATGTCTATATGTGTTTATTATGGATGCATTTAATTGCATGTTCTATATGTTATGCGATGTTTTTAATATGATGATTTTTTCATGATTATATTATGATGTATAGATGATGATCCTATGATGATTTATGAATAATGCTTATATGAAATATGAGATGGATTTTATTATGCAAATGAAATGTGATGCATTTTGTTTTTGTATTTTTTCAAATGCAAATATTATGGTGTAATGCAAATGAGATGTAATGCATGTTATTATTTTATATTTTTCGAATGCAACTGTATGGATGGATGAATGATATGAAAATGATTTCTAATGTATGCATGATGTGCAAATTATTGTGCAACTATATGTGTGGATGATATTCATTTTGTTAATGTTAATTTCAAGTATACTCAATCTATTAATGATAGAGATAACATCATTTTAAAATTTTGGCAGCCTTGGAAAATCTATACTACAAATGCAAAAAATACTATGAATGCAATCTAATCTAACCATACAAATATAAATATGCAATATTATCATTCTGTCAGTCAATTTTTCGTGCTTTTATCATCATTGAGCCTTTAAAATGTTGAAATTGAGTACAAACATCAATGGTGTAATTAGACCATGATGACCTGAGTAATACTTCAATAATTTTTGATATTGCAAGTTAACACAAGAATCTAGGAATAATTGAACCAAGATGACCTGAGCATTTCTTGCGTAAATAGACAAGAGTTAATCCTTTTCCTATACAAATTTAGGATTTCATCAGTGATACTTTGTAGAGAATGTCTTGTGACAATTTGCATAGTAATGACGATCAAATCATAGACAGCAGACAAAGAAAATATCATACTCCATCCTAGCTTCTCTAGTTCAAGACATCATCGAGTTACTCCAGAGATATGATAAAAAAAATCAAAGTACAACAGTTGAACATTCATGCTAAAGTATTAAAACCATGATTCAAAAAAATATCATCCATTTAAATTTGTTTTAATTGATTGATTTGGCTTTTTGCTGTGGATGGTTTATTTTTGAACGGTTTGATTGATGTTCAAAATTGAGTTGTACTATGATCATTGTGTTTATTGTGTTGTCATACTATTGTTTTTCCTTTTCATTTAAGCTCAGAGTTTATTGCCTCGAGACCATGGTGAGACACGACCGCGATGCTAGGATATGTACATGAGGTTCTTCAATGATAGGCATAAGGATAATGAAAGTAAACGGTTGACACATGCTCAAACAGATGGAAATTTTTTATCTATCACAAATAGTGCATGTTGTCAAGTTTTCACTACTTGTTTTTATTACACTTTTTCAAATTTTATGATTTTTCTGATTTTTTGATTTTTCACAATTTTTTTGTTTTTTTTTAATTGTTTTGCTATCACCAAGATGCTGGTTTGCCAATTTTTTATCAGGGTGACTATTTTTTCAAGACATTTTCTCTTTTTTTTTTGTTTTTTTTTAGGACTTTTACCATGCACTAGATGAGCTAGGTATAGAACTTCTTGAGATGCAGACTGTTGATAATCTCATCAAACAAATCCCCTTCATGCATAGATAGCTGATAGGCTCCAAATCCATAGACTGAGATAATGACAAAGGGACCTAGCCAGTTTGGTTTAAATTTTCCTTTCTTTTCTCTATCTTGTTGATTGCGAGGGTTTTCTTTGAGGACCAAATCGCCAACTTGAAATGTTCTTGGTTTTACTTTGTGATTATAGCTTCTTGACATCCTCTATTGATAGGCTTTCAAGTGATCCATAGCATGCTAGTGATGTTCATCCAAAAATTCTAGCTCTTGTAGCCTAGAGACCCGATAGTATTCCTCTAAGATGATTCCCTTCAAAGATACACAGAGTGATGGTAGCTCAACCTCGATAGGTAAAATATCTTTTGATCCATATACCAGAGCATATGGTGTGGCTCTTGTTGGTGTGTGGATTTTGGTTCGATATGCCCATAAAGTAGAATTTAATTGAACGTGTCAGTCACGTCCAACATCGTTGATAGTTTTCTTTAGGATCTTCAGGATGGTTTTGTTTGAGGCCTCTACTTGTCCATTTCCTTGAGTGTAGTACGGTGTAGAAAAATGATGTTGGATATGAAACCTTTCACAAAGTTCTTGGACATCCTAGTTCTTGAAAGGTCAACCATTGTCAGTGATAATGGACTAAGGAATGCCATACCAACAGATGATTTAATTTAGGATGAAGGATGTGATCTGTTTTCCAGTGATAATGGTTAAGGGAACAACTTCAATCCATTTTATAAAATACTCCATTTTTGTGATTATGAATTTGTGTTCATTAGATGATGACGGATGAATTTTACCTACCAGATCCAATCCCCATTGACAAAAATTTCATGTTGATGCAAATGGTTTCAATTCCTACGTTGCTGCATGTATCAAGTTTTTGTGGACTTGGCACTTCTAGATTTTCTTAACAAATTGAAAAGACTCTTTCTCCATATTCGGCTAGTAATACCCCAAACATAGGAGTTTCTTAGCTAAAGTTAGTCCACTTGAATGAGTTCCACAGATACCTTCATGAACTTCATGTAAGCTCATTTCAGATTCGTTATGTTCAAGACAATGAAGGAGAGTTCCATCAAGACCTCGTTGATAGAGTACATCTACTATTAGGGTGTGTCGGGCAGCTTGGCAGATAGTTACGTTTCTGGTTTAAGGATAGATCAGGTGAAAGGGTATTATCTCCAAAATAAGTATAGATCTTCCCATAAATTGAGGACTCAGTAGAACCTATATGGTATATGACTTGGGATTCAGGGTTTTTGTAGGTAGGGTTAAGTACTTGTTCCACCATGAACTCATAACGGCTTTTTTTTTCATGTATCTATAGAAGAGAAGGAATTGTTTCCATTGCATTAGCAACTTTATTATCCCCTCTTGGAATCTATTCAAATTTTATTTTAAAAAAATACTTTTTGAAATCATTCACCATTATTTTATATGGCATCAACTTATCATATTTTGTCTAATAATCATCATTCACCTGGTTAATGACTAGTTGTGAATCTCCATAGACTTGCAACTCTATGATCTTCCATTTGACTACCACCTTGATTCCAATGATAAGTGCTTTGTACTTAGCCATGTTATTTTTGCAAGGAAATGTGAGCCTATAATATTTTGGGATGGTATGTCCTTGATGTGTGACAAATAGTATTCCAGTACCTAACTCATGTTGCATGTAAGACCCATAAAAATATAACATCCAGTGTTGGGATGATATGGTAAGAATATCTGCATCAAGAAACTCAATATGTATCAGATGATCATCTTGTAGTGGTGCTTTGACTAACTGATTAGATATCACCTGACCTTTGATGGCTCTTCAGTCTACATACTGGATGTCAAATTCGCTCGAAATCATTACCCACTTGGCTAGTCTTCCTATTACGGAAGCTTTGTTGAGTAAATAATTCAATGGATCAATCTTAGCTATGAGTTTAACAGTATGAGTTAACATGTAATGTTGTAGTTGTTGAGTAGTAAATACTACCACCAAAAAATCTTTTTCAATGATGGTGTAGTTGATTTCATAGCCTTTCACGGTTCTACTGATATAATAAATATCCCTTTCTTTTCCCACATAATCTTTTTGTGCTAATAGAGTGCCCAAAGATACTTCAGTTGTCGCTATGTAGAGTAATAATGTTTTTCCTTCTGTAGGTGGCACTAGTATGGGTGGAGACATTAGATAGTGTTTCAGTTGATTGAAAGTTGCTTCACATTTTTCATCCCACTTGAAGGAAACATTTTTATATAGCAAATGATTAAAAGGATGAGTTTTATCCACTAGTTGAGCAATGAACCTCCTAATAGATTGGAAATGTCCCTGTAGAGATCTCAACTAGGTGATGTTCCTTGGTGGTAGCATTTCCATGATATATTTTTATATTGGCAAGATCCGCTTTGATGCCTTTTTCTGAGACTATGTACCCCAATAGTTTAGTTGATGTTACACCAAACACACACTTCTTTGGATTTAATCTTACATTGAATTTTTCCAGTCGAGTGAAGATTTTATCTAGTATTTTCAGGTGTCCCTATCTGGTGAATGATTTAGCTAAAATTTCATCTACATAATCCTCCATGAAGGTGTGCATCATGTCATGGAAGATGGTTGTCATTGCTCACTGATATGTGGATCCTACGTTTTTCAAATTGAAAGGCATGGCGTTCCAGCAAAAAGGACCCCATGGGCATGTGAACATTATTTTCTATTGATCTTTTGGTGCTATTTTTATCTGATTGTATCCTAAAAATCCATCCATAAGTGATAAAATGGCATGTCTTGTTATCAATTCCACAATGATGTCAATGTTGGGCAAAGGAAAATCATCCTTTGGACATGCTTTGTTGAGATCTCTAAAATCAGTACATATCCTGATACTTCCATTTGGTTTAGAAACTGGCACAATGTTAGAAATCCAAGCAACATAATCAATTTATCAGATGAATCTTGCATCTAGAAATTTCTTCAATTCTTCTTTTACCAACAAGGCAATATGTGGATGCATTTTCTTGAGTTTTTGTTTGATTGGTTTCACTCTAGGTGGTAGAGATAAGTGATGCATTATCAAATCTGGATCAATTGTGGGCATATCAGTGTAGGGCCAAGCAAAGTTGACTTGTCTCTCTTCAAATAATTTGATGAAGCTTGGCTTCTCCTGGTCTATCATGGATGTTGCTAGATGTAGAGTCTTCACTATTTCTATTGTGTTGATATTAATGGATTGTGTAGATTCAATCAACATTGATGATCTTTCATGATAGTGTTCGGGAAGGGTGTAAAATCTCCCATCCTTTGGTGCCTGAGAGAGGTTTTCACCATTAGATACGCTCTTTATTTTTTCTTTTTCTTGATCTAATACTACCATTAAATGATTTTCACCATTCGATCGATTTTCCACCCTCTTGGCTTGAAGCTTCGTTATGAAATTCATGGGTGGAACTCATTTCTAGGTTGTCAGAACAAAGGAAGTTAACAATGGCATCATTATTTGCAAAGATAGGTACGTCAAGAGGCTCAGTTTGCTCCTAGTCAATGAGTTCAAGATGTACTAATGGTAGAGATTCATCAGCTTGGTTTGAGTCAAAGGCGGTAAGTGTTAGGATAGCAATGTCATCAAGGTTTTTGATAGCAATGTCGAGGTCTATGATGTTATTCTCCTCCCAATCATCTATCTCACTCGATGTCTGTTCATCCTCACTTGAGCCATCTATACATTGTGATCTAAATTCAAGAGGTCTAGACCCTGAGCTTTGTCCCTTCGTCCATATGGGGGTATACCTTTGTATTACATCAACTTCCTTATCTTGACAAGATTCCTCAGACAATGAATCCCATTCATACTCATTTCAATCGATTTCAGAACTAGCTTGTAGTTGTAGGATTTTCTCAACAACCTTATTTTTTATGTCTTACTTTGTTTCTTCTTTGTAGCCTAGCCATGTCTTGTCCTTTGCATGGAGTTTGAGAGGATGGATTGGTTATACAATACCCTATTTTCTTTTTCCAATAGGACCTTGTCCTTCACACCCCATCTTCTCCAAGATTTTTTTCCCTTTACCATATTGTTATGTTTGGACATTGGAAGTTGATGCTTGTGACTATTCTTCATCTTTGTAAAACCAATTTAAAATTTATTTATCCTCAGATTCATTAGCTTGAGTTCTTGCTTTTATAAATCTACCATCAAAGATTGTGCTTGGTTGTGAAGATGTTTGTCTTGAGGTTGATGGTTCTCCATAGGATCTTGGTGAAAGTAGTAACTGTGAAAGGCACAATGACTGCTCAATTGAATATTCACCGATGCCTTTGTCTTTTAACTGCATATTTTTCTCAAACTATTTTGATAATGAATTGAGTTGAATTTCATGATTTGATGGAGTAGAATCACCAATGCCTTTATATTTTGATTGAACCTTTTCCTCAAGCTGATTTGATGAAGAATTTGATTGACTTTCAGTACCTGATGAAGTAGAATCATTGATACCCTTATCCTTTTACTGATCCTTTTTCTCAACCCACTTTGACACAGAATTTATTTTTCTTTCATTGTTTGATGAATTAGGAGTGTGAGCTTCTCTATTATGTGGCACAAAATAATCTTGGACTGTTTTGAGTGTATTGTCATATTGAGGATTGTTGGAATTAGCTGAAATGGTGATTTCTTGTCTATTAAGAGGAAATTTCAAGAATTGATGATATGTTGATGGTACTGCTTGCATTTCATGAATCCAAGGACGTCCCAAGAGTATATTGTATGTCAACTCCTTGTCTAACACTTGGTAAACTATATCTTTCACAATTATCCCTACTTGAATTGGTAACACAATCAATCCATGGGAGGATCTCTCCTCATCATTATAGGCTTTTATAGTGATCTTTCTTCTAGCATCAATGGAATTTTCAAAATATCCAAGTGTATGGACAAGCTTTAAAGTGTAGATATTTAAACCAGCTCCTCCATCTATTAGAACATGTTTGACCCGATGTTTATGAATTAAAACCTCAATGTGGAGGGCAACATTATGTGGATGGGTGAGTCATACGTCATCATGTTCAAAAAATGATAGGCAATGAGGTGTGGTCAAGTGTCCCACCATAGCTTGGAACTGAAAAACTTTGAGATTATTTGGTACCGTGGTGGCTGCTAGAGCTTGTTCTGAAATCCTCTTGTGAGCTCAAGAAATTTTGAGAAGTTCCAATATTGATATTTGAGCTAGAATTTTTTTTAATTGATCAACTATGTTGTATTGAGTTGAAGGGGTAGTAGGTGTTTTAGATGTAGCTCCTTTCAGTATTACTTTGGCCTACCCTCTTATGGTTACATTTACTGATTGATGGTCTTGTTTTTCTCTAATTTTAATGACATTAATCTGATTTTCAATTGCAGCGACGTTTGTGATAAAATTTAATGGTATGATGTCATTGATGTGATTTTATTTGAGGTTGATATTGATTTCATTACGTTAAATTTTAGTTGTAACAATTTCATGAATTTGATTATCAGTTGCAACAAAGTCATTAGTTTGATTACCAATAGTAGCAACGTTGCGTCTATCATTAATTCGAATGTCATTGTTCTCATCTTCAACTACAGAAATATGGTGGATAGTGGTGGCATAAATATAGTTCACATTTTTTCCTTTGCCATTTCCAAAAGAAGATTCTCCCTTTTCATAATTTGGCAAAGGATTCTTGAATACTCCATGATAATTGTTTGTTTGAGGTCCTTCCACAAGTATTGTCTTGTTATCAATCAAATCTTGTACCAAATGTTTCAATTGCATGTAGTCATTTTTTTTGTGTCCTTTGTTTTGATGAAAATCACAATAGTATGCATCATTCCAACAAGATGGTTTAACTCTTGGTTCCAAATCTCTTGCGCCTAGTAATCTTACAAGTCTACTTGCAAGAATCTCTCTTAATGTTGATTCAAGTGATTGTCCCAAAGGTGTGAACCTTCTTCGATTTGATGGTTTTTAAGTGGGAATGGTTTAGATTCAACATTGTTCAGATTGTTGTTTTGATTGGAATTTTGATTGGTGTTTTGGTTGTTGTTTTGATTGGTCTTGGTGGTAGTTGTTGTCAAGTTAAATATTGGTTTTGTATTTTGTGTTTCAGTTGCAACATAATTATGACCAACATTTGTATTTCTTTGCCAAAATTTTGGTGTATCATTGTTGTTGTAATGATTGGAAGAGTTTGTGTTATTTGATCCTTCATTGTAAATTTTTAAAACTCCTCTCTTGACCAAGGCTTCTTCAATTTTAATTCCATTTTCAATAATTTTCTCAAAGGTTGGTGGGAATTGTAATTCAATTCTATAGCTCATATCATCATTTAGATTGTCAATGAAGATTTTCATAGTTTCCTTTTCAGGTATGGGACAATCATATCTTGCAAACAATTTTCTCCATCTTTGTAAAAATATGAGAAATGATTCACCCTTTTTCTGTTTGGTATTGCAAAGGTCTTTCATGGTAATTTCATGTTGGATGTTGTAAGAGTATTGAGTGATGAATTTGTTAACCAATTCTTCAAAGGATCTTATCCCTAGTGGAAGTTGTGAAAACCATTGCATACATTGTCCACCCAAGCTTTGTGGGAACAATCTCATCAAGTAAGTCTCCTCATGTGCAAACTCTAAGCTCATTGTTTGAAATTCCCTCACATGATCTATAGGATCAGTTTTACCATTATATGTATCATACTTTGGTAATTCACAATGGTTAGGAAAGGGTATCATGTTCACAACTTGGTCAAAAGGATATGGGAAGATGTCTTGTATCAAGTATCTTTTTGTGTTTCCTCTTTGCATGTCAAGAAGTTTTTTTTGCAGATTTTGTATTTGATTGGTTAAAGCAGCCACTGGATCTATGTTTGGTGGATTAGTTTTAGTCTTTTTGGGTGTTCCTTTTAGTTGGGTAACATCAAAATCATCAGGTAATTTCACACCTTGTTTAGCCAGCATTAACAAGTATTTTTCTCCATCTTTTTCCAAAACTTTCTCCATGAATTTGTGGAAGTTAGGATCTTGTTGTGTAGTTTGTACTTCTTCCTTAGTTATTTCATCACCTTCAAGTTGGTGGAATCTATGAAATGGATTTTCATCACCTTCAGTCATGGTGTTTTGAATTTCAATTTCCTTTACCTCAAGTTTGTTCTTTTGGGACCTCATTAAAATAGGCAAACAAGTGTTATAATTTTCACTAAACTTGGATCTTTGTTTGGAAGAGAGACAAGGATAATAACTAAGTCAAATAGAATGAAAAATTATATTGATAAGACTAAGCTAAGTCTGATTATACAACTTTGTTTCATGATGGAGAATGATAAATTCTGATGATGAAACTCAGCTTAACAATTAGATATGTTTGATGATTTAAACACTTTAAGATGGTAGATCTTAGTTTAATTAAAAGAATTTCACTTGTAAAGACCAGTTTTAGCAATTTTAAGATACTATTGTGACTGAGAAATGGTTTTGTTTTGAAAAGGATCCTGAAAGGTGAGTTCAATTTTTGAACAGACAGTGAATTTTTCTCTCTAGTTTTGAATTAACTGGATGTGCTAAAATAGGGTACAAATGTGCTAAAAGATGGACTGGATGTGCTATAAGATGGCCTGGATGCACCAGACTATCCCCTAAATGCTCTAGAAAATGGACTCAATGCACTAGACAATGACTCAGATGCACCAGAATAGGCACTGAATGCACTAAAAGATGGGTTATATGCGCTGAAAAAATGACTCGGATGCACCAGAGAATGGGATATATGCATCAAAGAAATCCAATGATGTGATAAACTACCCCTAAAGATGATTTCAACTGAATTCTTTATTGGTGAATGTACTAAAAGGATTTGCAAATGCATTGGAAGGTGGAACAGATGCACCAGAGAATGGCCTAGATGCACTAAAATAGGGACTATATGCGTTGGAAAATGACTGAGATGTGCCAAAATACAAGCTCAATGTGTTGAAATAGGGAATGCATGCGTTAGTCTAGAAAATCTTCACTATTTTGATATTTTTTCTGGTTATTTTTCTTTTAAATAGTGAAATGGATGTTTCCAAGGAGTAACCTTCTGACCAATGATTGTTTGTTTGGTTTTTCGTATGTGAATTTCATGAATTAAGTGTTCTTAAATGGATGATTTCTTGAATTATGACTTCAAATATAGCAGCAAGTTGTAAAACAGTTGTTTCCAACCTAGGAACTAAAACATTAAGTGTGCATTCAAGAATCTGGTTTGATTCCCTGGATTTCCATAGGTATAGCACAAGAGAAAATAGATCAAACACTTTTCTAATGTCAAGAGGTCATTTAAAATATCATAGCCCACATCTTAGAACTATGTCAACTCACATAGTCGTGTCACCCCCTAGAGGGTTCCTGTATTTTTGTCTTTCCCAGGTCTTAACCAAAGTCGAATCCTCCACTTTTGGCTAGTAATCCCTAATAGTTATATGGTGAGTATCTTGGGGGAAGATTCTTCCCTCCCCTTGCACTGTGATATAGAAAATGTTCAGAGACTAACTCGGCTAGCTTCTACACTTAAGGTTTGTAGTAAAAGTTTTCGTTCAGTGCGGAAAATGATAATCTCCCTTAGGATAGCTCCCAACCTTTAGAACAAAGGCTTGGGATGGTTATATTTGCACACTACCATTGAATTATGGGTTTCCCCAAATTCACTTTTGATTATAGTGGGTCAGAAAACATGGCTTTAGTTGTTTCCACTTAGGTCATTCTCGTAGGTTGAGTACTTTTTCCCACTATGACAGGCCTTATAAAGGTGTTAACAAATCATAAAAGAGTGAGTCTAGCATTTTGGTCACCTAGTGAAGGGGAGAGCATAGACCTATCACTTTACAAGCATAGTAGACAAGTGGTTCATTAACCTTCTAATTAACTAAGTGCCTAACTTAATCAAAAAAAGACAATAAAACAACTCCAACCCCTACAAACACCATCAGTAGTTTCTGATATTTATCTTTGACAAGCATATATAGTACTTGCAAAACAAAAAATATTGATCAGTTCTCGAAATTTTAAATTTATGCAAAATAAGCTAGATGCACCATAACAACTACCAAATGTGTTAAAAGATCACACAAATGTGCCAGAAAAACTACTGCATGCGGTAGAGAATCTAATAAATGCGTTAAAATAAATTAAAAATACACTAAAAGAACCTCCAAATGTGTCGAAAGATAGTCTTGATGCCTTGAAAGATAGGTTGGATGTGCCATAATAGGGACCGGATGCGCCAAAAGATGTTTCGAATGCATTGGAAGAACTCATGATCGCACTAAAAGATTTCATGTCTAAACCTGTAAACACACTTTCTAGAAAACGTTAATAAAAACAAGGCTATTCCCCATGGTGGGCGCCAAAAAAATTTCGTGGTGAAATGTAAATTATGTGAATTTACAACTAACAACACACACACAATAAATGAAACGTATTACATTAGAGAATTCTAAAGATAATTTAACTAAATTGAAACCAAGAACATTCCCTAAAACTATCCCATTTTTCTCTATCCTCAAGGATTCATTAAATCATAATGGCTCTCAGATTGTGTATGCACTGATGAGCCCTCTTTATGGTTCAATTTTGATAGAGTTTTTTATCCATTTTTTGTAGTTGGCATAGACTTTGATGCTTGGATGTTGACCTTTTTATGATATTTCCTTAAAACCATAAACATTAGACATGAGTTTATTTTCATAGCCTTTAAATGATATTGACATGCTATATGAACTATCTATGTTAATTTTACATGTGGATTAATGAATGTCACTTTAAGATAGTTACAGATATGCAGTTGTTGTGCACACTAATATTGTCATATAGATATAATTAGAGGCCTGCAATTAAGGAAAATTTTTCCAATAGGTCATCCACCATACTGGTCAACAAGGTGGACATTCAATGAGGGAAGACTCTCGATGGTGGAAAGATCCCTCATTCAAATCGAAGTTGTAATCACCTTGTAAATGGTCTTAATTTTCTATTGAGCGAATATAGGAATTACTATTGTGCTAAGTTTGTGTCCAGGAAAGCATGCTTGGCCAGATTCTACGCATGTGTAATCGCCTCTCCACTTTTCATGCTTTCCCTAAAGTGGCATCCTCTGGATCTGTCAGAGTTGACTACCTTGCTAGGCTTTTAGTTAGCAGTTGCTTTTCTTATAAATAAGACATGGATGATCCTTCTCAAGATGTTGCTTAATCTGATGATGTACTCGCACTCTTAGTTTTTTCAATAATACAATCATGTTGCTTGATTGCACTCATTTTTTCCAGTGAATGAAATGAAGTTATAAGTTTTTGCATCTGAGTTTACATTTGTTTTAGGGGATACTCATCTAAGGGGACTCGCTTGGTGAGTATTTTGTCATGTCCCTTAGTTTAGTTAGTTATTATTTTAAGTTCAATAATTAGTTAAGAATTTGGCACTGTCTATTCCTGCAGCCACTAGAATTCTATTATATGACTGTTCCTATAGCCAAAGCAAATAGAGTAGTTTCTTGCTTGTTCGCTTAGATTTTCATTTTTTTCATGCATTTCAGCTTAGTATAGTTAGTGGTTGATGTTCAACACTTATTTTATTTTCTTCCAAGCAATTGACTTTCAGCATTGTTTTTTTCTTAGTTGTAGGATGAATATGACTACTTTGGATTCTTAGTGCACATACTGTGCTGACCCATTTCAAGTTTGCATCCTTGGGTTAACAATTTAAATGCACCTTCATGATGATTGAAATAGCTATTTAGCTTAGATATCCAATCTCTGAATCACAGTTGTAAGGGCTTAGTTGTTAAATTATTGTACGAGGCCAACATTTTTGGCATTGTTGCTAGGGATGGTGTCAAACTAGGGAATTCTTTGGAGTCATTGGTAGTTTTTCTTGTTGTAGTATTCCTAGAAGTTTCTCTTAGTATACCCCTCATTTAGGAAAGTAATGACCCCCCTATTCTTTTTCCAATATTTTGTATGAGTTGGTTGATAGTGATTTGATACCGTATGCATAGAGAAAGGAGGAGAGATACTCATGGGAGATTCCTTCCTAACAATCCTGATCTATTCTAGATAATTGAGTATCAGAACCTTTCCAACAATGAAGAAGAAGAGCCACACCCCTTTGTTGATACATTTCCAGATTTGACCAATTCTGAAGTTTCCTCTAAAGATCAGAATTTGATTGAGAACCCCCTTGCTTTGGAACTTCATCAGGTAGGCATGGGTGATGCAAATAGAAACACACCTATCCAACCAGATTTTCCTTTCCCCATTTCTCATCAGAATGAATTAGAGAACCTCAAAAATATCCCTACTTTAGTCCTTCCTAAGTTCTATGGTCTTGTCACAAAAGATCTTGATACATTTTTGTTCGAATTTGATATACTCTATAGGAGTTATGACTATACTATTGATGCACATAGCCTTAATCTATTCCCTACCACCTTGAAATAAGTTGCATTAAGATGGTGCATGAGCCTAGGTAGAGATGCTTTGGAGACCTGGGAGGATATGAAGATAAAGTTCCTTGAGAAATACAAGGAGTATTGCAAGGGCAGTGACATGAGAGGAGGTGACATTTTTAGGATGCAACAAAAGGAAGATGAGAGCTTGGGGGATTATATTTCAAGGTTTTTATTTATCTTACAGAAATCTCCACACCATACACTCAATGAAGAATCTCAAAAGCTAATTTTCTTGAGAGGAATTAATGACAGTTGCACATATGCCTTGGACCTGATGGGAGGAGGAGATATCACCCAAGTTCCTTGGGAGGACATCAAGAAGATATGTCAGAACTATTCTAGGGCAGCTTCAAAGAAGGGAAGAGCTTATCAATCCTCCATGGGTAATTCATCTACCAGTGGAGCTTCAAGGATGTAGATTACTCACTTACTAGAAGACTTCAAGCAACACATCATAAACAATCTAGCTACTCAGTTGGATACACTTCAGGCCAAGAAAAAACAAGAGGAGGCAGAGGCAATTTTGCCAGAATATTTTCCCCATTGCAGACAAAATAAGAAATACTATAGATGCAATATGATAGCTAATATTGACAGCAATGGCACCCAAGTTCAAGCCAATCTAGGGTGAAGAAGATCAAGTCTACTATGTTGCACAAAGGAGGCCATGGTCTCAAAGACAAGGAATACCACCAGATCCACTATCTTTTGGTGGGTCATATTTCAATTCTTATTCATCTGGTAACCAATGGCAACCCCCATATCCATCCAATTATGGAGGATATCCACCACTACCTTGGAATAACCCTCCAAATGTCTATCCCAACCACCAAAACTCTCCATCTCAATGGCAAAAACCTCAGGGGAATAGGCAGTAGTTTCAAAGAAATTGGCAACCACCTCCAAGAAACTGGCAACAAACATCTCAATGGAGGGGAGGACAACAATGACCAAACTAGACAACCAATTGCATGTAGACACCTTCTCATCCTCAACAACCTTCTATAATTCCTCATCCTACTATTTCAAGATCAAATTCACCTAAACCTAATCAACTACCAGCTCAGCCCACACCCAACCCAAATAATAAACCACAATAGCAGTCGGTAAACTCTACTGATCCAAATCCATTCCTTGCATATGTTGTGAGTGTAAGTAACATTTGCTTGCATTCAAGAACTACTTTTCCAGCTGCTTCCACACCCATTATCACTAAGATTCTTGTGGAAGAAGAGGAGCCTCTAAATGTCCCCATTCAGCCAAGTGCACCCAAAAATCTTGAACCAGTCCCAATTAAGTAGAATAAACTAGAACCACCATTTCCCTAGAGGTTGGAAACTGTGAAACAAAAGGAAGGAAAGGAGGACACAACTTTTGACATTTTAGATCAGTTGAAGTATATATGTGTTCAAATACCTCTATTTCAGGCCATAAAATATGTTCCCATATATGGCAAAGCAATTAAAGAAGCATGCCTTAAGAAGTAAGGTAGGAAGAAGAAAGACCCCACTATGGTTCATGTGGTGGGACACTTGGCTGACATCATGCTTGGGAAAGTGACTATTCCCAAATATAATGACCTAGGGAGTCCTATGGTAGGAGTTGTTATAAATGAGATCTAGATAAAGTATGCTTTGATTGATTTGGGAGCAACAATAAATGTAATGACTAAGGACATCTTGCAGCAACTAAATGTTGCAAGCATGAGACCTACTCCTATTGTCCTATAGCTTGTTGATAGTTCTATTGTTAAGCCTAATGGGATAGTATAGGATCTTGTGGTAAATCTAGACACTTGGGAGTACCCAGCAGATATTTTTATTCTTTCTCCTAAGGCCACACTAGGTGGGTACCCCATTATTCTTGGAAGGCCATGGTTAGCAACAGCAAATGCCCATATTGGATGTCAAATAGGAGACATGACCATTTATAATGGAAAGAGCACCAAAAATATTGTTCTCTACCCTCCCATGATAGGAATGATCCCGTATGGCCATATGTTGGTGAAGAGGCCGAGGAAGTTAATTTTGTGGCACAACTTATGATGTTAAGTAGAAGTTATTGCATGCAACTTCAAGATGAAGATGAAGTATTATCTAACATAATTTAGAACCATTATGAGGTAGAGGAAGCATCATCCTCTCATGTATCTAATTATGTTGATCCAGTGAAGACGCTCCTACTCGCTCTTCCTGCAGCCGCTCTTCCTTCAGTCGCTCTTCCTACAGCTGCTCTTCTTGAGTCACTCTTCCTGCAACAATAGGTATGTCTCATACATTGCTGCCACATGAACTCAAGGTACCAATAATTATTGAAGCCGCTATGGTAGAGTTAACTACACAAGTACAGGTGTCAGAAGGAAAATATCTAAATATTAATAGCAAATTGAGTGAAGAACAATAGTTGTCATTGGAAAACTTACTGAGGGCCCACCAATGTGCATTTGTGTGGTAATATCATGATATGAAGAGATTGTATCCTAAGTGTTTTACTCATAGGATATACATAAGAAATGGTTGTACACCAATGAGGCAACCACAAAGAAGAATTAACCCCACATTGAGAGAAATTGTAAAAGGGGAACTACAAAAATTTCTAGATGTAGGATTCATCTACCCCATTTCAGATAACTAGTGGGTATCCCCATTGGTGATTGTGCCCAAAAAAGGAGGGAAGTGGTGAGTTTGTGTTGATTACAGAGAACTTAATGCTGCCACCAAAAAGGACCATTTTCCCTTACCTTTCATAATTCAAGTTTTGAACTCACTTGCAGGAAAGCGGTATTTTTATTTTCTAGATAAATTCAATGGCTATAACCAGATCCAAATTTCACTAGAGTACCAAGAGAATACCACCTTTACCTGACCATGGGGGACCTATGCCTACTCAATACTTCCATTTGTCTTATGCAATGCACCTGCAACTTTTCAGAGGGAATTCATTAGCATATTTTTAGTTATCTCTCTTGATTTCATGGAAATCTATATGGATGACTTCACTACTTATGGTACTAATTTCAATGAAGCATTGGAAAATCTTAGGAAAGTCCTACAAAGATTTTAAGACCACAATCTATCTTTAAATACTGAAAATTGCTTCATGATGATGTAGGAAGGTGTAGTTTTTGGCCACTACATCTCTCACAAAGGAATTCAAGTAGATCCTACAAAGATTGAGGTGATCAGCAATCTACCTATCCCTACAAAACAAAAATATATTAGGAGTTTCTTAGGACATGCAAGTTATTATAGGAGGTTCATCAAAGACTTCAACAAAATGGCAGCACCATTGTATAATCTCCTAACTAAAGATTTTCAAATTTCAATGGAAAAAAGACTATGACAAGGCATTTTCTGACTTGAAACCAGCTTTGACTCATGCTCCCATACTCAAGGGTCCTAATTGGGAGCTTCCTTTTCACATACATACAGATGCATCAGAATATGCTATAGGAGCAATCTTAGAATAGAAAGAAGGAGCTATTGAAAATGCTATTTATTTTGTCAGCAAAAATATGCATGGAGTTGAATTCAACTATACAGTGACAGAAAAAGAAATGTTGGCAGTGATCTATGCCCTAAAAAAATTTAGGCACTACTTAACAGGCTACTAGATCTTTATGCACACCGATC
>CM021107.1:319179517-319344246 GCA_007115665.2 Sequoiadendron giganteum | reverse complement strand
TACTCCTTATCACCTCTAGGCCAATCACCAAGTTGAGGTGACCAACATGGTAATTGAAGCCATTATGACCAAAATAGTGGTTATCCATAAAAAGTATTGGGCAAGAAGGCTACCAAAAGTTGTTTGGGCTTACAAAACCACCTAGAAAACAACAACAGGATTCACTCCATTTGAGTTGTTGTATGGTGAGGCTATGATTCCGCCATTGAGAATGGACTTTATCTGTAGACTCTTGGGGATAGAGTCCATGCACAGTGGGAAAGGAACGCGAAGCCGGAATGCTTTGGATGAGATGAGAAAGGAAACCTTGCATCACACAGAGGCAGTGCAAAATCAGAGAGTAAAATGGCATGACAAATTTATAAAGGATAATAAATTCTAGTCAAGTGACTAGGCACTGCTCTATGACTCCAAGTATCAAGACAATGTAGGAAAATTGCAGACAAGGTGGCTAGGACTGTATGAGATTGCTGAAGTTTTTTCCAATGGAGTTGTTCATCTTACTACCATTAACCCTTTTAGGTTTAAGCTTCTTTTCAACGGTCATCACCTTAGGTTTTATCACAAGCCAACTTCCAAAGAGGAATTCTTGCAGCAATTCACTTAGCAAGCAACACCCAAACTTCCTGTAGCCGAAGGAAGTAGACCTAGTGTCCCTCCTTCTAGCTAACTAAGGTGTGTAACTTGTCATAATACAGACTTCAACTTTTGTGGGGGTCCATTTCTTCACCCATCCACCAATCCATCTCCACCTTTCTCTCTCTTTCATCACACTGCCATAATTTCACTTCATTCCATTCCACCTCATTCCACTCCACTTTCATTAATTGCTCAACTAATTTCTTGAAAAATTGACCAATACTTTCTCCATAATCTTTCCAATAAATCTTCCATGAATTCAGGTACTTTGCATCAATTTGTTATATCTGAATTGTCTTTTAGTACATTCATTTAATTGTTGTAAATTAATATGGATGTTCTCCATAGCATGTAATTATTCCATGCCCTTGTCAAATCATCATTACCACCTCCCATGTGAGGACACATGTGAAAATTTAGGTTGGGGGAAAAGTGTGAATACCATGTCTATGTGTCTATCTGTATTGGTTCATCTTAGCAAAGTTTAAGTTATTGAGCTAATTTGAATTTTGAGTGATGACGGCTCATATGTGTGAAATGACATCAACCGCCACCATTTTCCTTGATCATAGCATTCATTTATTACTCCTTACTGCCTTTATTGCTCCTTTCATAATCTTAAGCTAAAAAGGTAAAATTCAGACAACACTAGCATTGGAAATTTAGCAGATTGCAAGAAGGAGAAGTTTTAGCTTTCAGAAGAAGGTTGTAGGAAGGAAAACTTTGTAGAGTGATTGTTTGATTTTAGGAAACCAAACAATGGGAGGTGAGTTAATTTGAAATGAAACCACGGTTCATGATGTATTATTGCATGATGCACCTTGTCTAGCTGAGTTCAGAAATTGCAGATGGTTAGACTATTTCTTGAAACTGAATGGTTTTGATGAAGATGTTTTGTTGGAATTTTCCCAAAATCTATCTAAAGGAAAGGCCTCGGTAAAAGGGTTGGAGGTCATAGCCACCAAAGTGAGGATTGTAGAAGTTATAGGATATTCTATCAATGATGAATATTACCCTACTACCAGAGATGTCAGGTCAACTAGGGTTGAATTTACAAAACCTAGCAACCCTCCATTGAGTGTGTACAAACAAGGAGTGAAGAGAATCTCTCTGCCCGAGCCATGGAAGCAAGTAGTCATTTATGTTGTAAAGTACATTACTTATGAAGGTCATCAGTCAAATCTACATTCTATGCATTTCAAAATCCTGAACCACACGAGGCACGGGAGAAGAATGAATGTTCCAAATGTGTTATACCACCTCTCAATTATGACGGTCAACACCCAAAAATTTAGGGACAATTATGTTTCCCACTATTGTTTGATCAAATTATTAGTTGAGAAGTCTCTACATGATGTGTTTGATATGACTTGGGAAGAATTATTGAATATTGATCAAATTAGACTAGAGCATTTATGACCTAGGTTTTTGCCTCAACCACATAGGGTTAGTAGGAGAGTGAGAAATGTTCAAGCCACTCTTAGAGCCTCAACTTCTAGCATGAGCCCTAGTGTAAACCCTCCTGTAGCCAATCAAACCATAGAGATTAGTTCTTTTGAGGCTAAACATTCAGATAAAGAAAGTTCCTCTCCAGATTCTAATGATGATGTTCCTTTTGGCATTCTAATGAGAACTAGGGCATAGAAAAAGAAGGCAGAAATAAGAAAATGAAAAGCTAAAAATAAAATGGCAGGAAAATAAGTGCCAAGCTCTAAGAAATGGAAGGCTGACACTATTCTTCCTGTAGCAAAAGAAAAACATGAAAGCCCTCCTAGAAAATCAAGACCAGTTGGTCCATCCTTTGGTGTATCTCCTGAGGGAATCCCTAATCCTAGAGAAACATCATGGGAGGATACAGAAGCTCCAATGGGATAGGTGAATGTCAAGGAAAAGGAAATATTTGAGGAAGCAGCAAGCATAACATTGGAAGATCTTGTTGACATTGCATAACAAGTTGAAGTCTAAGTTTATGAGGAAAATCAAGAGCTCCTATAGCAAGAGCAAAAGCAAGAGTGCAGCAAAAGCAAGAACAAGAACTTGAGGCCCTACAGTTAGAACTGGGAGAATAGTCAGCACCCCTGCAGCTGGTACCATACGAAGAGCAAGCAAAAGTGTCAAGAAAAATCTTGGTAGGAATACATAGGCCCTCTAATTCTTCAAAAGGAGGGAAGAAGAATGGAAAGAAAAGAAACGTAGGCTAAAGAGGGAAATTCAAAAGAGAGATGAAGAGATTGAGGATAAGAATGAAGAAATTGTTGCTTTAAAGAAAAAGGAGGATAATAGGATAGCCTTAGTACCTTAGATCTTAGAGTGCAGGACTTATCTAAGGGTCTATTCTTTGTGTTTTAAGGAGAAGCATCTTTCTTTAAACATAGCAAGGATTGTTTTAGGTTTGAATCCCTCCATTGAGACCCCTCTTGAATTTTTCAATGATTATCGGATTGCTCCTCCTGAAATGAAGAATTTATTGTATGAATTCTATTTGCATAATTATTTTGTGACCCAAGACCATGATTGGAATCCACTATTATATGTTGGAGATGTCTAATTAAGGGAATTTATGTCTTGGATACAAAATGAAGTTAGTTGGGGAAAGCAGTTCAGGACTTATAGGAAAATTGAATCCAACACTCCCCTGCCCATCAGGGTTGAACCTAGAGATCCATGAGACATATTTATGAATTGGCATAGAATTATTTACCGACCAATCTATGGCAATAGGATCCTACCTAAGAGAGAATCAGTTTATAAAGAATATGAGGAGGTAGCAAAAAACCATAGGGGAATATGTAATGGGATACTTGTCACAAAGGTGAAATAGCCTAACTGATGAATTGAAGCAAGATGAGCCTCATTCTACATAGAACTATGCTACAACACTTAAGTATTTGATAGATATATCCATATTGGAAGGACAAAGGGACCATTTTGGTTTCCACCGACTTTTTAGCCACCTATCCTATTCTGGCATGTGCCAAACTTCAAGTATTACAGGTACGATAAAGTTGCAGAGAGACATAGATGGAGCAAGTTGGACAAATGTCAAGGGTTCTATTGGGACCCTAATTCATGCGTAGTAGAAACTAATGTAGGACAATTGGTAGTTGTAAATTTTAGGGCATTGACTAAGCAAAAGAACAATTCTTCCTCTATTGGAGGACCAACAAAACCTTAGGTTGGGGGGAGTGATGAGCCCTATTTATGGTTCAATTTTGATAGAGTGTTATCCATTTATTGTAGTTGTCATAGACTTTGATGCTTGGATGTTGACATTTTTACGATATTTCCTTAAAACCATAGACATTGGACATGAGTTTATTTTCATAGCCTTTAAATGTTATTGACATGCTATATCAACTATCTATGTTAATTTTACATAAGGATTACTAAATGTCACTTTAAGATAGTTACAAATATGTAGTTTTTGTGTGCACTAATATTGTCATGTAGATATAATTAGAGGCTTGCAATTAAGGAAGATTCTGCCAGCTCGTCATCCTCAATATCGGTCAACAAGGTGGACATTCAATGAGGGAAGACTCTCGACAATAGAAAGATCCCTCATTCAAATTGAAGTTGTAACCACCTTGTAAATGGTCTTAATTATCTGTTGAGAAAATATAGGCATTAGTGTTGTGCTAAGTTTGCGTTCAGGAAAGCATGTTTGGCCATATTCCATGCATGTGTAACCGCCTCTCCACTTTTCATGCTTTCCCTAAAGTGGCGTCCTCTGGATCTGTCAGAGTTGACTGCCTTGCTAGGTTTTTAGTTAGTATCTTATTTTCTTAAAAATAATACTTGAATGCTCCTTCTCAAGAGGTTTTTTAATCTGATGATGTACTCGCACTCTTAATTTTTTCAATAATACAGTCATGTTGCTCGATTGTACTCATGTTTTCTAATGAATGAAATTAAGTTATAAGTTCATGCATCTGAGTTTAAATATTTTTTAGGGGATACTCATCCAAGGGGGACCACTTGGTGAGTATTTCATCTTGTCCCTTAGTTTAGTTAGTTATTATTTTTTATTTAGTAATTAGTTAAGAATCTGGCACTATATGTTCCTGCAGCCATTAAAATTTCATTTTGTGACTATTCCTGCAGCCAAAGCAGACAGAGTAGTTTCTTTTTTGTTCACTCATATTTTCATTTATGTCATGCATTTCAGCTTAGTATAGTTATTGATTGATGCTCAGCACTTATGCTATTTCCTTCTAAGCAATTTACTTTCAGCATTATGTTTTTCTTAGTTGTAGGATGAATATGGCTACTTTGGATTCCTAGTGCACATACTGTGCTAACCCATTTCAATTTTACATCCCTAGGTTGACAAGTTAAATGCACCTTCATGATGATTGGAATAGTTATTCAGGTTAGATGTCCAATCTCTGAATCACAGTTGTAAGGGCTTAGTTGTTAAATCATTGTAGGAGGCCAACATGTACTATGACAGTTAGAATGAAAAACTTAAGAATGAGATGCTGAAAATGCAAGAAACTATTCCTACATGATTGTTAAATTGTATAATAGTGATGCCATGTTAATGATTTTGTGATAAGGAAATGATGCTAAATGTTGTGACGTAACTACTGCATGAAAAATTACTATGCTAACTAAAATGCAGCTAATGGAAAATCCATGATTCTAAACTAATATGCTTCTATTTGCTAAATGCTAAGTGTCTAAATGCTAAAGTGCTCAAATGCTCTAATTGAATTTTTGCAAAGTAAGATTTCTCAAAGTTGGGATACATTTGTTGTAGAATGAGGTTGTATTTATAGATTTTCCAAGGCATATTGTGATATGGATGTAACCAACAATTTGGATTCAATCTGGATAGATGAAGGGTGGAGGATGAAGAAGTTAGAGAGAAATAAGGAGAGTGCTCTCTTGCATGAAAACAATCTACCAAGTGTAGAGGAGAAGAAATGAAATAGAAGAGCCAAGTGTCTCAAGTTTGTTTTAGCATTTTCGAGGATAAATATCCAAATTAAATATTTGGAATATTTAATTTGTTGAGACACATGATGAAGTGGAAAATGGAAAAGTTGTAGACATGTGACTAAAATTAAATATAAGATTTAATTTTAGTGAGAGGAAAGATAATTAAATAAAACAAAGCATTGAAATTTTTTTATTTAATTAGAATTAGAAGAATGTGATTTTAAGATAGAAGAAATTAGAAAATGAACTATATAAATAAATTTAAAATTTATTTATAAGTAGATGAATCAAAGGGAGGCATTAATTAAATAACTTGTATTTAATTAATTAGATTAGAAGAATTAAAAGATATGTGAACTATACAAATAAATTTATAATTTATTTATAAGTAGAGGAAATAGAAGAGGTTTATTAATTAAATAACTTGTATTTAATTAATTAGATTATCCAGGCCGATTTTAGGTGTATACAATATGGTTGAGTTGTTTTATAACTTTTCAGACTAGTTACGAAAAGAGGTATGAAATACCTAACATGCAACTGCTACACGAACTGTAGCAAAAAACTTCCATATACTCAATAAAGCAAGCATTCGTCATGGTAGTATCACAAAAGTATCTTACAAATAGAACCAATAAAAATTGACAACTAATACCTATTTTCACTCAATATTGTACCCTTGCTAAGTTGCAGAAACTTAGCTTACTAGTGAAACATTGGATCTCTTCCAAGTTTGTGGGTCACCTATGATGGAAGAGAACCTCCATAGAGGGTCGGTTCCCCTAGATTTATCACCTAAATTAAGACCTATGCTACTTCTTGTTGAGGAAAAGAGTAAGGATTAACTTGAAAATGAACCTACTTCCTTCTAAGGTGATGCACCAAAAGGTTTTCAAACCTATTATGTTGCTTTAACACACAATTTCCCAAAAACGGAGCTAAAATTCACACAACTCAATTATTTAACATGTTTATACATCAGTATTTCATGAGAAAGATGATATGTTTACAACTTTAAAAGGAATACTAGATATATCTTTCACAAATAAAGAGTGTAAACATCAATGACATAACTTCTGACTTGTATAAGACATGATTTTTGCTTAAAGGTGTTGAAATGAGACAAAAAACTTGAGGATTTAGACATAAAATCATAGAAATAAGTATCAATCATTCATACACACAATGAAACAACCATTAAGAAGGTAAATCCATTGAATTTTAATGATAAAGGAGGTGCTTACACATTTGTATATAAGTTTGAAAATGAGCTACAATTGTTGTCCAACATGAAAGAACTCCAAAAGTTACAATACAATGCTTAGAGAGAAAAAGAAATAACTAGAAAATTGCCTAAGGCCTTGCCTTTATGTTGTTCAACAACTTACAAGATAATAGGAGCATGTGTGGAAGAGAAAAGGATAAGTCTTCACTTCATCTTGTTGGGTCAATCTCCTTTGGTCATGCAAAATAATAATGTCTACTTTTCAGCCCCTCAAGCTACTCCAAAAGGTTGTTTGAGTGTTGAAAAATCCCTTGACCTTATCCAGCATCTAAGACTCCTAAAATAGCTCTTAGATGCTTTCCCTTGCCTTAAAATGGGTCAAAATTGCCCTATATATTCTCAACCTGTTGGATAGCTCATTCAACCATTCTAGATATCCTCCAACTTTTCATTTTTCATCTTCTTGTATGGGGCTCTAGAATTTGTGGTTGTGCAAGGAAAAAAATCTTCCATTTTGGGGCTCAAAACTACCCATAATTGCATGCTTATGGCTTACAAACTTCACTTAACCCAAATTGTATCCATGTAGACATCTTAATAAGTCTAAGTTGACTATAAACACCTCTAAACTACACCCTTTCTATGATTATAAGACAAGTTCATCTTTGGCTTCCTTGACAGTCATTTTCATGCTTTACCATTATAAAACTATTATATTGTTACCTTGAACTAACACCTACGAGTGTATAGGTTTCAAATGTATTTTGTAGTTTTTCCTTTATCACCATATGCTACCCTATGATTGTCTCATGGTCTATATGAATTATTTCAAACTATCATCTGAGCTAAAATATTATAACCATGCTACATCTTTATACAAACAGAAAGCAACATAGAATATATAACATCTAGAAAAAGACCCCCTTATTGCATATGCTCAAACAAACTAACATTAGTTTCAACCCTCCAATTGTGGTTGCATAAGATCTAGACTACCCTTATCTTGACCTCTAATATAGTTTTCATCTTTGTAATGAACACTAAGAAACCTTTTCATAGCTTGACTAACACCTAATTCTCAGAGGTCTGCAACTATCACCCTTTGATAACTGTCCTCAGCATCTTGACTACTATCATGTATGAATTCACTATTCAATGCATCTCACAATCCAATTTTTCACTCTTATGACAGTCTCATGACTTTATTCTTTACATTATGTTACTTTTCCTTCATGGCCTCTATCTTATTTTCCACTTGAATTTATGCATTGTCCTCAAGTCTAGCTTGAGTCTCAAAACTTTGAAATAAATCCCTTTGAACTATACTTCTAGGTTTCTTTGCAATATTCAATCTCCCCTCATAGCCACTATACTATTCATGAAGATCTTTTGTTCACATTCATCTTTTGGAGATCACTTCCCCTTGAGGATTTTTTCATGCATCTTTCTCAAACCATGGTAGCAGACCTTTGTAAACTATCATATTTTTCTTCTTAAATGATCACTTTGTCCATCAATCTCCCTTTGGCTTGTTAGGATATGCATGTTCATGTACTATCCTCCTATTGACTATGAACTAAAAGCATCCTATAGACTTCCTTCTAGCTCATCTTTCCAAGCATTATCCTTTGTAAGATTGTCATACATTTGACTGTTGGCATGTGCTCTAGTATATGGACTCATTGTCCTTTTGGTGTTGTTCACTATCATGAGGATATAGGACTATCACCTCATATGTTCCTTGTGGAGACCTTAATTAATGACTTTACACCATCACTCATTGACTATTTGCATTGTTACCTAATCATGTATTTATTTCCCCTATCATTTGTAAGCACCATTACCAACTTTTGACTCAAGATGTCACTGTCATTGATCTTCCTTATGATTGTCATCATGAACTGCCCTATGAAAAATACTATTATACCACTTGGTGGCAACTTCTTGTGAATAGATAAAAACCTTCTTGAAGATCATTCCAAATAGATTAACAGTTTTGTCCTTGCAGAGAAATGAATGGTCCTGGGAAACTATCTTGTAAGTATTTCTATTAGAAGTGGTATTACAAGAAATAACATTTGTACAGATTCATACATCAAAATTTCTTGCTACATATCAAATGGAGGAAAAGAAAACCTTCTACCCCTATAGCCCTACATAGTGGTTTACTCTATCCATTTAATGCCCCACAAATTGCTTTCATTATGGCCTTAAAACTGCCCCTTCCCATAGTGAAACCATAATCCACCTTGTATGTTGTCTTGCACTCTCAAGCTAATTGAGAGTGTCTTTTAATGGCTCTAACATATTCAGTCTTAAACATTTTGAACCCTTGCTACTAAATTGGAAATAACTTGTGGCATGAAAATCTCTAAATTTTGAAAATGCCACTTATTGTTATGACTAAAAACCCTACTGTTGTCCTCTTTACACAATCACCTCATGTCATTCCAAGGCATTCACTTGTCTATTTTATTTTTTAAGGACTGCATTGTCACATTAGTGATCACCTTCTTGCTTGTTCTTCATGAGAAAAGTTATAGTCCATCAACACTATAAGCCATTGCAGTGTGGAACTTCACATGTACATCATAGTCAAATGTGGGCCCCTTGCCATCATAAAGAGGATGAAAATCGCCAATATCTCTCCTAAATGGCCTATTCTCTAACATTCTCAGTTATAGAGAGTCTTCTGGGAAACATGTTTGAATGCTCTCTTTTTCATAAGGAGAACACAATAAACAAGGGCTTAATGACCTCCAAATATGTATTGTATATTCATTTGGTCATTATGTTGGTAGGATGAAACAACTTAAAACCTTCTTGAAGATCCTCAATAACTTGCATCTCTATTCAATGCAATGTTGAACCCTTAAAATGACTACCACAACGACCTTTATATTTCCCTAAACGTTGTATAACCACTTACAAAATCTTGAACAACATGTGCATGACAAGATCATACTCTAAAAGAATTTACATTATTGGAATGAAAACCTTTCATGGCAATGGGAAGAAGTCAAAATGGTAACAGACCTATACAAGCTTCCTCATGATTTTTATGTGCATATTTTTGCATTGAAGAGCATTGATTAACATTCACCTCCTTTCTAATTGTTTCCACAGCCTTGAAGGGTTCCATGTTGCCTCATAAATGCCATGGCCACCATTGTTGGCTACAAAATCTGTGAAGGCAAAACAACGATGACATGAAAACCTAAAGGTCAAACTAGTCAAAGAGACATGAACCTTTTTCATTGAAAGTTTCCCTCCCAAAGCATGTAATGACCTTGACTCTTTCAAAGGCTTGTAAAAACACATCTTACTCCCCTTTTCCCAAAATCAAACAAATTGATAAAGTATTTTTCCTTACTTTTGGATGTCTAAGGTCATACTTTGTAAATGCTCTTACTCCTTTATATAAACCATGACCTACACTCCTAAAATATTTGGTGATATTATGATCAACTTGTTTAGAAGGCTATTTTGCAGCAAAAGAGTGAAAATAGACTAACAATACCACTATTCCTTCTTCTCTAAATCCTTATGGACATCCTCGAGAGATCCTAGGAATGTGGTCTTACGATAAATCAAAAAGATAAGACCATAAAAAGATAAACAATGTTGCAATATGACTTGCCATATCTATTTTGAGGTTTCAGATGGTTATCCGATGTTGATGATGTCTATTGTAAGAACGGATTTGTTAAGACATATCTCAGGATGTTGTTGAATTGTCAAGTGGGTATGGTAGTTAACACTTTGGCATTGTTTTCACTTGATAGGTTTCTAATTGTTTCGATCTTTCTCTTTGGAATCTTTGATTTTGATGTTTGTTTTGTTTGTTGTTTTCTTGTCAAAGGGTGAGTGTGACAATTTGTTTATTATGGGTGAAAATTTTATTGCAGTTGGTGATGATGGAGGTGGGACCTTTTTGATTTTTTGGGTTTATTTGATGTTGTTTTTATTTTTTTCAGGGGACTAACCTAGGGCCTTGGGGGCTCATCAAAGATAAGCCTTGCCTACATTATACATGCAAAGGCTCGTAGTTCGCTTGGTTTGATATGAACATATTTTTTGTCTTTCTTGTTTTCGAATGTTTTTGGATTTTGAATTTTTTGACTAAGTTGAAAGAAAGCATGATAGATACTTAAGGGGACTGACCTAAGGCCTCAGGGGCTGATAAGTCTTGCCTACATTATACATGCAGACACCACGTAGTTCGACTAGTTTTGAGTCAAAGCATAATATGTTTTTGAGATTTTTGATGATTTTGACTTTGTTTTGATTTCTTTTCTTTTCTGGATTTTTTTTTTTTAATATAGTTTTTTACCATGATGGCATGTAAAAAATCCAATCCGCCATCAGTTTCAGGAATTTTCTCCCAATTTGAGATAGGATTACCTTCACTAAGGGAGACATATGTTAATGGTGCAACAAGGTTCAATACTTAATTAGTCATCAAGCCACGGTTGGTGTGCTTATTTTATTATGGGATGAATGGGTGGATGCTTTAGATAGCACTGATAGATAACAATGCAAGTCTTATTCAAACGTAGCACCTATTTTCTAGGTTTTCACTATGGTACCTATTCTAGAAGTGCTACAAAGTGTTTTTACTTAAATAATGTTTAATTTCTCTATTTTTTTCTTTTTTCTTTTTATTTGATTTTTTTTTATTTTTGAACTTTTTGTTTTTTTGGATTTTTACCCTCTTGCTTAGGGTATTCTAATGTGCTCATGTGAAGAACTTATTGAGGTGGTTTTTGTTCAGTGGTTTGGCTAAAGGTTCCCCTTTAGGAGTAGCCAATTGATAAGCTCTAGAGCCATAGCTTGTTCTGATGATGAATGGGCCTAACTAGTCAGGTTCAAACTTATCTTTTCCATATTGATTTAGTTGTACCTTCTGATTCTCTTTGAGTACCAAGTCACTAATCTAAAAGTTTATATTTTTGATCTTTTTATTGTAGCTTTTTTTGAGCCGATTCTAATAAACCTGGAGATGTTTTAACGTGCTCAAATGCCTTTCATCTAGGATTTTCAACTCATTCAATCTAGATGCCCAATACTCTTCATTGTTTACCATGCCTTTTAATGATATTCATAGTGAGGGGATTTCTACTTTGATAGATAAAACAGCTTCAGATCCATAGACCAAGGAAAATGGTGTGGCACTTGAAGGTGTATGAATACTGGTTCAGTAAGCCCATAGGGCTAGGTTTAGTTGCAAATGCAAATCACGGCTGACGTCATTGACAATATTTTTTAGTACCTTTAGGATGGTTTTGTTAGATGTTTCAGCCTAACCATTTCCCTGGGGGTAATAGGGCATGGAGAATTTGTGTTGGATAGAGAATATGGAACAAATCTCTTTGACATCTTGGTTCTTCAAAGGGGTTTCATTGTTTGTTATGATGGTTTGGGGAATTCAATATCGACATATCAGATAATTCAAGATGAACTTGGATATCTATTTACCAATGATATAGGTTAATGGAATTGCTTCTATCCACTTGGTGAAGTACTTAGTTGTGGTAATAATAAACTTATGTCCATTGGAAGAGGTGGGAGAGATCTTACCTACCAAGTCTAATCCCCACTATGAAAAATGCAACGGTGTCATGATAGGTTTTAGCTCTTGTGCAAGTGTGTGAATGAGGTCACTGTGTTGTTGACATTGGTGACATTTTCTTGTGTAGGAAATAGCTTCTTGCTCCATAGAGGGCCAATAGTATCTTGTTCTTAGTAATTTTTGTCCTAGGTTAGTTCCACTAGAGTGGGACCCACAAACACCTTCATGTACCTCTTGTAAGGAAATTTGTGCTTCTTTTGCATCAAGACATCAAAGTAAAGTACCATCTAAACTTTGACAATATAAGGTGTCTCCTAGTATTGTAAATCGAGAAGTCCTATGGACAAAGGTTTTCTTTTAGGTGGTTGTCAAGTGAGGGGGTACGATACCATGTTGGATATAGTTAGATGTATCATGGTACCATGGTGAGTTAGGACCAACAACCACACACACTATTTTTGATTCTGGGATATTGAATGTTGGCATTAAGAGTTGCTCCACAAGGAATTCATATTTAGAAATGTTTTGTGGGTTGTTGAGGAGTGAACCTATCATTGCCATAGCATCTACCACTTTTTTGTTGATCCTGGGAATCTGTTCAATGGCGATGGTGGAAAAATATTGTTTGAAGCTATCCACCATCCTTTTATATGGTGTCATCTTGTCATCCTTTGTTTGATAATTTTCATTTACTTGCTTGATTACTAGTTGAGAGTCTCCATAAATGTGTATTTCTTTTATCTCCATTCAATTTCCATTTTGAGTCTTGTGATTAGTGCTTCATACTTTGAGATGTTATTTGTGCATGGGAAAGCAATTTTGTAAGCCTTAGGTATACTATCTCCTTGTGGTGTAATAAATAATATACCTACTCCTGAGTCATGTTGAGTGTGGGACCTATCAAAGTACAAGTTCCAATGACTTGTTTTTTATGTTAGCAGTATGCTTTCATCTGGGAAGTCTATTATGATAGGTTCATGATCTTCCATTAGTGTTTCAGCTAGTTGATCAGCTATGATCTATCCTTTGATGGCTCTCTTGTCTACATACTCTAGATCAAACTCGCTCAGTATCATCACCCATTTAGCAATCCTTCCTATTAGATTTTCTTTTTCTAGTAGGTTTACTTCAATGGATATGGTTTTGAGATTACCTTTACTTGTATGTTCAAGATATAGTGTCTTAATTTTTGTGCCACAAAGATGATAGAGATACATGCTCTTTCTATGGGCGAATAATTCAATTCATAGCCCACCAGTGTTTGGTTGATGTAGTAGACCTCTCTTTCCTCGTTATTATCATCTAGCTATGCTAAGATATCTCCTAATGTTGCTTGTGTTGTAGATACATAAAGTATCATTGCTTTATCTGGAATAGGTGGCATTAGTACTGGAGGAGTGAGTAGATACTCTTTGACTTCTTGGAATGCTTGATCACATTTACCATCCCACTTGAATGTGATGTCTTTGTGTAGGATATGGGTGAATGGATGACACTTTTTTTCCAATTGCATAATGAATCACTCAATGGACTATAGTTTACCTTGTAGACTTCTAAGTTGCTTCAATGTCTTTGCGGGAGGTATTTCTAATATTTCTTTCACCTTTGCAGGATCCACTTTGATACCTCTTCTCGACACTATGTACCCTAGCAGCTTTCCAGATGTTACTCTGAATACACACTTTTTCGGATTGAGCCTCAAGTTATACTATTTGAGCCTGTCAAACACCTTTGTAAGGTTGGTCACGTGGTCTTCTCTTTTGATGGACTTCACTAGTATGTCATCCACATAGTCTTTCATGATTGTGTGCAGCATATCATACAAGATTGTATTCATTGTTTTTTGATAGGTCACTCCTGCATTCTTTAGACCGAATGACATGACATTCCAACAAAAGGTCCCCCATGCACAAGTGAATGATGTTTTATGTTGATCTTTGGGGGATATCTTTATGTGATTATAGCCTGAGAATTTGTCCATTAGTGACAAAATTTCATGCCCTACTGTTAGATCTGCAATCATATCAATGCTTGGAAGAGTGAAATCATCTTTTGGGGAAACCTTGTTTAGATCTCAAAAGTCCATGAAAATTATTATGCCACCAGAGGGATTTGATACTGGGACTAGATTTGATATCCATTCTGGATAATCAATTGTTGTGATGAAGCCTACATCTAACAGTTTCTCCAGTTCTACTTTTACCAAAAGTGTTATTTTGGGATGCATCTTTCATAGTTTCTGCTTGATGGGTTTAGCTCCTAGAAATATGACTAAGTGGTGTAAAACCAATGTTGAATCTAGCCCTGGCATGTCTTCATATGTCCATGAGAATTTTATCTTCCTTTCATTTATGAACGTTGAGAAGTTCACTTTTTCTTCAAGATCAAGTGACACTTCATGATATGTGATCTTAGATGTTTTTGTTGTGCCAACATTGATAGGTTCAAATTCTTAAACTAGGAGTGTTGACTTCTCTTGATATTCAAAAATAGGGAGATTGAATCCTCCATCCTCGAGCACCTCAAAGAGGTTTTCACCCTTAGATTTGTCCTTTATTTTTCTCTTTTCAAGATCTGATAGAGCCACATCGTGGTTTTCCCCAGGGGATCTCATTTTGATTTTTACATTATCTTTTTCAATTTTACGACTAGAGGACACAATCTCTCTTCTAAAATATGATTAATTTTTGAGTTCCATGATAAACCCTACTTTATGATCTCTTGATGGTATATCGGTTTGAAATCCCATAAACTCTACAATAGCTTCATCATTTTGGAATTGATCCAAAACAGGTGTATGATGTTGGTACCAATCTACTAATTGTGGGTAGCAGAGGGGTAGGTTGTCATTGTTATCTGTAAAGCTTACGAAAGTTGTTGAAATGGTCAATATGGCTCTGGCATCATTTTCCCATTGGGTATCTAGGTCATTGTTGCTAGAGGACACAAAGGAAAGAGAATCCCATTCATACTCGTTAGAGTTATTTTCATAAGTATAGTCTTTGAATATACATCTGCTAGGTCGAGTAGGGAACATACTTATGTTAAAGCTTTCAAATAAGTCCTCAATAGGTAAATCATTGTCTATAAGATGGTAGATATCTGATATATTAATGTTAGTAGAAGGGGATCCTTTCTTAAAAGAGGCACATCTAGTGTTTGGAGTAACCATGTCTATCGAACCATAGCCTAGTCCCATCTTCTTATTTCTTTGTTCCACTATAGTAGGTTCCCATCTGCCTTGTTTATTACACCCAAGGCCACCTTTTCCAGTGTATCCCATTTATTTAGCTAACTGATACCCTTTACTACTAGGATCAATTAGAAGCGGTTGTAGCTATTATGGTTCTTCTTGGTCTTCTTTGTAGATCATTGACGAAAGGTCCTCTTTGAATATTTCCTCATCCTTCATAACTCCCCACTTGGCAAAGATTATGGGTTTGACTACCATTATTATTGCTTGAACATTTTTATCTCCTTAGGCCCTCCATAAATCTTTGGTGTTGGGAAAGCATTCCAATGCAAAAATCTTGATTGAAATGATAGTTCTCGTTACCCTTGTCAAGTACTTGAATCTTAGAATCATATTTTGGTTTCTCACTTGATAGGGGTTTAGCTGAGGTTGATGGTAGTGTTGATGGGTCGACATATGATAAGGATTGAAATGATATATCATTACTAGGTATACTTTGGGATTTGTTGTATCTCTCCAAATTCACATAGTATTGGAAGGGTTCATTATCAACGTATAATGTAACCTCCTTTCCTTCATGAGGAAATTTTAGACACTGGTGAAATGTCAAAGGAACCGCTTGTAGTGCATGAATCCATGGGTGTCATAGAATAAGGTTATATGGTAGCTCAAGGTTCAGTACCTAACATGTTTTTGTTGTTGTCAGTCCTATCTATATAGGTAGCCTGATGGTCCCTTCTAAATTTATTTCTAAGTCATCATAAGCCCTTATAGTGATGTTCTTGCCCTTGTCAATCACATCATCAGAATACCCTTACTTGTTTAAAAAAATTCAATGTATAGTTGTTTAAACCTACACTGTTATCTATCAATACTCTTTTGACCATATGTTTGTGGACACCAACCTCTATATAGAGGGCTTGGTTTTGGAATGAATTCTGCGGAAAGTCTTTCTTGGAAAATACTAAATGATGATTGGCCATGATTTTGCCAACCATGGCTTGAAACTGATCAAGATTGAGTTCATTAGGGATCGATGCTTCCAAATCTTTCTCTAGTATTTCCCTATGTGCGGGTGATAATTTCAGTAGCTCTAGGATGGAGATCAAAGTAGGGGTCTTCTTTAGTTGTTCCATAATACTATAGTCATTGGATGACTTAGTTGTGGGTTTAGGTGGGGCTCCTTGTATTGTGACTTTCCCTCGACGAGTAGTTACGTTACATTCAAAGTCCCTGCCTTGTATAGTTAACACATTTACCCTAGTGTCATCTTCTTGGGATAGGGTACCTAGGATAGTGTCACCATAGGTGTAGTTGGCATTGTGATACTCTTGCTCTTTCCCTTTGTCATTTTTCTTAGCATCGTTAGGAATTTGATTTGTGTAGATTTGGAGGTCTTTGCTTCTAGGACAATGTTCGATATCAACTTCTCCCTTGTCGATTTAATCTTGTATCATATGTTTAAGTCTCATGCAGTTATTTTCCATATGTCCCTTGATCTTGTGGAACTCACATAAGTCTTTCTCATTGTACCATGGTGTCTTAAAACTCGTCTCTTCATAGTTTGGACACTCATTGACTTTGATGAGGTTTTGTTGAACTAATTTTTGCATGATTGTCTCAAGTGTTTCTCCTAATTGAGTAAATTTCCTCCTTGATCAATTATATTGTCTTTGTTGTCCTCCCTGATTTGTCTATTGGTTATCTGCTTGATTATTTTGGGGATAGTTGAGTTGATTGTTTTGTATGTTGCTGCAAGCGAAGCTTGTTTGTGAAACTTAGGGTTTGTTTTATGGTACATTAGGATTTTTCATGTTTCATATAGCTCTAGCATCAACTACTCCATCATTGGTAACATTTTTGTTTTTTTCCCAAATCTTGGGTTTGTTATTTGAGCTAGAAGGGTTATCTTTTGAGTTGTTTAGTTTATGTACTCCCCTTGCCATGAGAGCTCTTTCAATGTTTATTCCCTTTTCAATAGTCTCTTTGAAGTTATTGGGGCACAACATGGTGATTTGGTAATTGATTTCCACCTGTACATTGGAAACAAAGATATCCACTAATTCTTTGTCGGGCCTAGGCCACTTGCATCTACTAGCTTTATGTCTCCTTATTTGTAGGTAGGATGTAAAGGATTCTCCTTGGTTTTGTTTAATCTTGTAGAGTTCGGTGATGGTGACATCCTGCTCTATGTTGAATGAAAAGTAATTCATAAACTTGTTAGTCATCTCATCAAAACTCCTAATACCTAGTGGTAGATGGGAGAACCATTCCATAGTGTGACCAATAAGACTATGTGGAAAAAGTCTCATTAGGTAAGAATCATTTTTTTGCACTTCCATGCAAGCTGCCAAGAAATCTCGCACACGTTCTACTGAATCACCCTTTCCCTTGTACTTATCAAATTTTGGTATTTCAAAAAATTTCAAGAAGGGAAGCATAGTAATAGAGCGTTCAAAAGGGAATGAACATATATCCTGTAGAGTGTAGGTTTTCTTGGGTTTTCCAATCTGGATGTCCAATATCTTTTGATTTAGGGATTCTAGTTGCATGCCTACTGCTGTGTTTGGTACATTTTTTTGGAACCTATGTGTAGTAGCCTTGTCCCAAAATATTTGTTTGGTCATAGGTTGGGTATTGTGGAGGAATAGGACCTTGGTAACCATGTTGGGTGGAATAAGGGTTAAGTCCTTGTTGTACAAAAGGATGATTAAGTCCTTTTTGATTGTAAGGAGGTTCAAGTCCTTGTTGTATGTAAGGAGGATCAAGTCCTTGTTGTATGTAAGGAGGATTAAGTCCTTTTTTTGGGGAAGGAGGATTAAGTCCTTGTTGAATGCAAGGAGGATTAAGTCCTTGTTGAATGTAAGGAGGGTTAGGTCTTTGTTGATTTTTTTGAAAAGGGGTAACTTGATAGTTCATTGGTGGTACACCTTGCTATGGTTGATTTTATTGAAGGGTACCCTTGTAGTGCATTGGTGGTACACCTTGTTGTTGGGATGAATATTTGTAAAGGTTACCCCGATAGTGCATTGAAGGTACACCTTATTGTTGGGACAAGTTGTTTTGAAGGTTACCTTAGTAGTGTGTTGGTGGTACACCTTGTTGTTGGGATGAATTGTATTGAAGGTTACCCTGATAGTGTGTTGGTGGTACACCTTGTTGTTGGGATGAATTGTATTAAAGGTTACCCTAGTAGTGCATTGGTGGTACACTTTGTTGGATTGTCATGTTGGTTGAAGGATCAATGTATGATGTATTTTGTGGCATGTATCCTTGTGGGGGGTTGTTACCTTGTGGTATATATTGAGATGGACCTCCTTGGTATTGTTGAGCCACTATTTCTTGTTTGATTTGGGTTGATTTCCTAAACAAAGGATTTTCCATTGGTTTTTGCTTTGGTTGGTCATTGCTTTGTGAGAAGATTGGTGGCACGTTCAGAATCTCCACTGATTTGGGTATTTTTCTCACAACCGAGTTATCCCCTAAGGGAATGAGGTTAGGATCCTTAAGACCTTCCACATTAAATTCCATAGGAGGCTTAGCACCACATTGTGATAATTTGAAGAAGTAGGAATTTGGATCCTTTCCTAGGAGTTTGTCCATCAGTTTAAGTACCTTGGGATTGTTAGAGTGTTGAAAGAATTATTCCTCACTATCCACTTCTTCTATGACCACATTCTTTGGGTTTTGGTTTGACTTATCCATCATTTCTTGTTGTCTATGGATTACTTCCTCCTCACTTGGTGGTTGGTTTGATGTTGCTTTAAATGTTAGTTCCTTTCGAGGAGTTACAAGGTCACTTGGTCTATAACCCCATGGGTCACTTCCATCATTTGTGGTGTTTTTTGGGGGCATGCTAGAGCTACTTTTTATTTGCTTCCATATTTTTTCTATGTTGTGATCACGTAGTTGTCATAAACAAGTGCCAAGATTTTGTGGAAGTTTGCTGATTTCTAACTATGTAAATAAAAGAATCCTTTATTTTTGGAATTTTTTCTATTTTTTGAATGTTTTGGGATTTTTTGTTTTAAGGATGGTATCTATTTCCATGCAGGAGGTGGTAATACGGGCTTTCCGACTGCAAGGTCGGCTTTTTGTTCCTCTTTTTCTAGGATATTAGTTGTGTTTCTCCACTAGATTGGTGTTTCATTTCTCTCAAATATGAAACTTCTCAAAATGCTAATGATGTCTGATTGTTCACCTTCAATTCATGTGAGACTTGATCATATGATAGGTATCATAAGATTTGGTTGTTGAACTGGAGCAGTTGGACGCCAAATGGTCATAAAGTGAGTGATGTTCTGATATGGTTTTTGTGATACTCAAGACTCTAAAGTTTGAGTGATGTTATTTTTGGGACTCAAAATGTTGAAAGACTTGGATTAATATTTCACTTATTTTTCTAGAGGATATGTTGTGAGAAATCTACATGAACTAGTCTTGAGGTTCAAGCAAATGTTGATATCTTAGAAGTTTGAGTGAAGGAATGATCCAACATGTTTGTTTTGATTTTGAATTCTTAAAGTAGGTTGGAGTGTTTGTTTTTGCAAATGGATGATGGAATGTTGTGATTTATGACATATTTTGGGAGTCTAACTATTTTTGTTCTCACAAGATTTATAACTAGTTTAAGATCAGATTCTGATTTTCACTAGAAAGTAGGGCAAAAGTGACAATTTTAAACAGTAGTGGTACTGTTTTTAAAAAGTGGCTAGATTTTGGTCAATTGTGCCCAAATCCAAAAGGCAACTGTGGCAATTTTTCTCAAATGCAGTCTGTGTGTAATTTTTTGACTAGTAAATAGTGAGTACAAAAGCGAACTTCTTGGTCAAAAGTGACCAATTTTAAGTCAACTACGGCTAGAAAAATAGATCAACTGCGACAAAGCTAAGATCAACTAAGGTAATATTTCTCAAAAGTGACCTCTATTCATATTTTCATAACTAATGATCAGTACACGCAAAAGTGACATTTTTGGTCAAAAACGGTCATTTTAAAGTCCAGTGCAGCTAGAAAAATGTGTCTGCTACAGCAATTTTAGGATCAAAAGTGACAATTCTAGGCCAAGTGTGTTCTATTTTTCAAAACCGACATGTTTTTACCAATCACTATCATAAGGAAAAGAGAAAAAGCGGATTTTTTTAGGTCGACTATGGCTAGTTTTGGGGAAAGTGCAACAGAAATAGCAAAAATAGTGGTTTTCTATGTAGATTGGTTTTTCAATTTCTATGTTGGCAGCAGTTTGGATAAATTTACAGATTTGATGTCTTTATTTGATCTGATTTTAGATTTTGGCAAGTGATATCATGCAACACAACAATCAAAACTATTTGACCATAAATGTTTATTACTTTAAGCATGTTTCCTTTCACAAAATCTCAAAGTTCATGAAAGTTGAAATGCCAAAGCCATAGTTTCCAATGTTGACTTTGTTCTTAGCGTGACTTGAAATCTAAGCCTAAATATTTGGAAACATTAAAGATATGTGTTTAATATATCTTTCAAGGAGTGCAAATATAGGGCTCTTTTCAAAGTATTCACACTAATTCTAAAGGGTTTGAAGTTTGATAAGCATGTTTAATGCTTGTTTTGATGTGTTCATTTTAATTCAAGCAATTGTTTGATGTCAATAAAGTAACCTTGGTATGCATCAATCAAGTCACCCTAGATAGGTATACTCTTTTAGGTAGACCTACCTCATGCCCCGAAGGGATGATTTTACATGCAACTTATGGAGGAGTGTAGAGGTATGTTAAGAATGAAGTATTAAGAAATACACCTCAACCAAAAGTCGGACTTGGTAAGTAACTTCTCGAAAGAAAAGTTCTGATGCACGACTTTCAAATAATATTTTGAAAAACATGGATGGCCTCTAAAACAAGGTTTTTAATGACAAACTGAGAACACCCTCACGTATATTATTTCATCCTATTGGTCACTTAAGACTCTTTAACCATTCCCTTCCACTTAAGGCGTAGTATTAGGTGCAGTATGTTATACACCCCAAATAGAAGCTACTTTCTTACGATTTCACAACCTTTAATATAGCCCACCAGTAAACGTGCTTCAAGACCTTTCTTATGAGTTCTCCTTCATAGGATGTGTCTCATAAAAAGCCCCCTCTTTAAGGTAAAATTGAAATAAACAAAGCACAAAACTCAAAAATGCTTTTCATCATCCAAGATCGCCAAAAGACACGAGTGGAGAGGATAGACACTTTAGTTTTCCACACATGGAAGACACGATATACAATTCATCGCAATATTATTTTTAAGCCCTTCGAGCGGCACTATCCAAAAAAAAAGAGAAAGGAAATTTGTACAAGATAGCAATTTGTTTTTATGTGCACCAAAATGAAGTGTTCTAGATCTCAAGAAATTATATACTAGTGTGCAAATCAATAAGTATTTGTCCAATTTTAAGCCCAAAACTGAGTGTTTCTAACAATCCTTGTCTTAATTGGTCAACAAAAATGAAATCATTTGTTTTGTCAACATATCGAAATCATTTGATCAAAACCAAGAATTTTTTATAGAAACAAAACAAAGTGTTATTCTAATCTAGAAAACCTTTGAAAAATTATTTTTAGAACACCAAAATGAAAACATGTGAGTTTGTGGGGTTCAATTTTATAGCACCAATTTCAAAGTGTTTTCCTAGACTAGAAAGCTTCTTGATATTTTCTTTTTAAAGCACCAAATTGAAATCTTGTTCTAAACCTTAGAAAGTATTTTGAATATTTATTTTTTTTGAACATTCTTTTTAAAGCACCAAATCAAAGGTGTGCAAGTTGTGGGGTTCATTTTAAGCACTAAATTAAAAATTTCCTAAACTATGAAACCTTTTAAAAAATTATTTTTAAAGCACCAAATTGAAACCTTGTTCTAAACTATAAAGCTTTTTGGACATTCTTTTTAGAGCTCCAAATTTAAAGCATGCAAGTTGTGGGGTTCATTTTAAGCACCAAATTGACAATTTTTTCCTAAACTATGAAAGCTTAGATGAAAAATTTAGACTTCGATTGTTCATCTTCTCTACAGTAAAAGTGTTAGTTATTCTTCATGTAACATGTACCATATCCTACAATATCTGCACAAACAAAGTCAGCAAACACAAACATCAACAATAAGCACCTGTTAGCGTCAAAAAATGAAACTTTTTTTTTTTAGATTTCAGATCAAAAAACTAAAAACTAAAAACAAAAATTTTAATCAAAAGCAGCCTTGTTATAAGCAACTATGGCTAAAAAATTCAAAAGAAACCTTTGTTTGTAAAGCAAAAGCAACTGGAAAAAGAAACTGCGGCCTTGTAATTTTAGCAAATGTGGTTGAAATGAAAAAAGCGATCGAGAAAAGAGCGATTGCGAAATAAATGACAGAGCAACCGCGTGAATTTTCTGTAGCTTTTACTGGAAGATTTTTTAAATGCATTTCTGGAACCTGCAACTGTCCAAAACACACACAAGGAAATGTTAGTGTCAAGGACCGGGGTCCCACTGGATATGCCAGAATGTGTAAAGTGGGGGAATTGAGAATGTAATAAGATAACAATGTTAAGTGAATTAAACTAATCTAATTCAAAACAAAGATTTAGATTCATACCCATTACTCACGAAATGAAAAAATAAAACATATTGAATTCAAGATAGCAATTTAAAAACAAGAACAATGAATTCAATAAAACATAAAGTTACCCATCCCATGTCAAAGTGTATTTGCAATGATGTTGGATCATTGTTGTATCAATGTGAAGCCTCCATCTGCATGTAGAAAAAGCTTCAAAGTTGTGCAATTTTGATCGAAGATGTATATAAAAGCTTCAAAGAAATCAATGATTAGTTTGGCATTACTTCGTTATGCAAAAGATGTCAATTCTACAAAAAAAACTGAAAAAAATGAGGTTGTTAAATAGATTTTGTGTTTCGAAATGAACAATCGAGATCACGTAGTAGAATATCTTGATCAATGATTCAAAACTATTGAGAGGAATTAGATGGGAAGAATCAGTGGATTTGATTACGTAATTAGTGTGATTGATGAAATCAATTTGAGTGTTCAGTGGAATTGAGGAAATAGATTGAGCTTTCAGTGGGATTGAAGAAATCAAGTTGAACCTTCAGTGGGATTGAAGAATAAATGAATCGATCAAGAATAGATGGATCAATCAGCCAATCAGAGCGAGCAATCAGGAGATCATAGTTTGCTCAATCATAAAAGTGGGTGAGGGTAATTAATTAATTAAGCCTTTTGAGTTGAACGTGCAAATCATTATAATTCATTATTTATGGATTTTGATTGTGTAAGAGTTTTTTCATCAACGTTTTGGATCGCACTCGATGATCCATCATTAGGATGATAAAGAGCATAAGGAGATGAAAGATCACTGGGTGTGATCTGAAATGTTGATGAAAAAATCTTACATAATCAAAATCTAGAAATAATGAATTATAAGCATTATGGATTGTGGAAATCTCATAGCATTAATCGTGCAAATCATGTTTGACTTTTACAAAGTTGTATTTGTTTGTTTTGACCTTTTTCAATGATGTTTGAATAATTTATTCAATTATTCAAGTTTAAGGGAGAGTGATTTAATTAATTTAATTGATTTTGGGGAATAAAGTGAATTAACGACATAATTAAATAATTGATGTTATTTAACTAATAAAGAAGAATAAAGTTAGATTAGGAATTTATTAAATAAATGAAATTTATTTAATTAGTCGAAAATGATGAAAAAATTAATTAATTAAATAATGAAATATTATTTAATTAATAGAGAAAATTATGGTTTTTGATACAATTGATGTGAAATGCAGTGATATTGGGTGATAATGATGTCGATGATGAAAAAATGTCATTTAGGATGTGTAATAAGCGTTAGGTCATTTTTACATGTCTACAAGCTTCACCCACTAAAATAGTGTCTTCGAAAAAGTGTTGATAAGTAATAGAGGGTATGAAGGAGGAAGGCTTGAAACCCTTTAGGTTTTTAGAAATAGCAGCATTTATTAAAGTTTCAACTCAAGAATTCCATAAGGAAGTGACGAAACTTTAGAAATCTCCCCTACAAATTTCATTGATCTTGCTTGTTCTCCTAGCTCTCCATGGTAGATTTGCTATAAATTGGTTTTAGAAGGGTCTAGGGTTAGGGTTCTATGATTTTTTCCAGGTATTCATATAAAACGCCACTTTCATATCAAACAGCCTAGCTTGGTTATGTTTGATCATTACCTTTTGGCAATATTTTTAAAACAACTTATGTTCCATCGTCTCGTCTAGGTCGAGTCCCCTTCTGCGTTTTCCTCATGTTTTCCTATGGTCGACTTTAAATTTTCCTAAGTCTAGGGTGGCCTGTGCCCCCTTTTTAAAATAACTTCATGTCATTGTTTACCATCGACCTAGTCATGTCCCATTTATCTTAATAAATGGATTATATTTTTTAGAGGGACGAATTTTCGTGTCGTTGATGATTGGGTGTTAAATCTCAACCGCTCCCCGCCATCCCATGATGACCCCACCACAAAGTATTGAATGATCATGATATCGTGGGAAGGCACCATCTGTCACATTTGGAGGAGCCAAAATAACATTATAAATTTTTTAATATATTAAGCCGACCTTAGTGTATTAACTAGCAAGCTACTAAGGTGGACTTAGAATGCACATGCTTAAAATCAGAGGAGATGTTTTAATCTCAACAGAAAAGGTGCTCGACAGTTAAGGTCAAAGTTGTCAGCCATCTGAATGAGCAAGTTCGTTGAAGATTATAATCTGTGGTTGCCCGCTATCACGTGATCAGGAGTTGCAAGGTGGTTAATCATCGCGATATCAAGGGAATGACGACACGTAGATTTCTTTGATGACGTAAGAGGTGGTGGGCCATTTGCTACAATGGAAGTCAATGTCAGATTGATTAAACCACAACCGTTTGATGATCTAGCTTAGATGAAGATTGACGGTTAAGATTCAAACCTGCATCAAATGTGATTGGAGCTGTTGGTGAAGCGCTTGAGCGAGCAATAATGGAGGATGTGACGTACGCTTTCCCTTTTTGATTGAATAAAGGGACTATTTCCTTATTTTATTAACACAAAAATCATTCAAGGCATTTCGCAGAGCAGTCTTAATGCCAAAGAGGAAATCACGAGCTGTTGCAGTGAATAATTAGGGTTTCTACAAGTAAAAAAGCCGTAAGTTAAATTTTGCATTTCCTAGTGAAATTTTTGCCTGAATTTAAGTGAATTTGCAGTGTGATTGTTGGGTGATTGTTAGAAATTGTATTAGGGTTGTAAGTAAAGTTGAAATTTATTTGAAATTGCAAATTACATGTTGGTAATTTTGCATTCTTGAAAAGCTTTAGTTTGTTCTAATTTTTTTAATTCAAAGTAGACCCTAGTTTGTTCAAAATGGCACCGTTAAAGCACCACTCTAGCCAAATTTATTTTTTGAAAAAGAACCTATATGATGACTTCTTAGATCAATTTCCATTGTCAACAACTGATAAAAGAAAAGGGCAGGCCCTAATGTGAGGAAAAACCCTTGGGCAGGGGTTAGTGTATAATTTCTATAATATAGTTGATGCTATGGTGCCGATGAAGGGTTTCGAGATGTTTAGACTGTGGTTTGGACAAAGGAATTTTCCCCACCCATTCTCAAATGGTTGGATTTACGACATGGGATAATTGGTGGTACCCAATGTGTTTCTAGATGTGGATTTTCTCAGGGCAGTGGCTACAAGGTATGATCATGTCACAGGGGTGGTCAAAGATAATGATGGAGGGATTTTATTGAGTATTAACAGAGAAGAATTTCAACAGGTTATCGATTTGTCTAAACCCAGTGACTTCCTAGTTCCTATCGAGCTTGAAGAGATGAAGAAAGAATATGAGAAAATTAAGCCTCTCTTTAGAGTTAAGATGCTCCCACCTCATTTGGCTAAGGCAAGAGGTTCAAGAATTCATATCAACCCTAATGATCAAGAGCCTTTCAAACTGGATTATTTTTCCAAACACTTCCAAGCTACCTTTTATTCACTATGCCAAATATTGGGATTTAGCCCTAACACTACAATGCCAATAGCATGCATGTTCATGGGGGTGCAAATACAACATCCAAATTTATCTATAGTTTATGATTTTGCTTCTTTCCTAGCCAAGAAAATAGACGAAGGGTTAGTGAAGCCATAGCAGAATGATACAAGCACACCTTTCTACTGGTATTCTATACTCATGCATATGTTTTTGTTCAAGAATGCGGATTTCTTCTCTGAGAAAATGAAACTAAATAGATTCAATGGTGAAGAAAGGCTACCAGTACAAATTTAGACTGCTTACCTTTCATATAACAGAGAAAGTGCTAACTATGTACCATTTGATAACTGTTTTGCATCAAGACTAAGAGCAAGGTTGATGGTAAATTCACCCAGGGTTCCTATGGAATTGCATGATTTTCTTAGGCCCAGGGAGAGAAGGCCTGATTTGGCGATCTGCCACAAGTGGGGTGATATCATCCCATATCCAGACAGTATTGTTTTGAGGGTGTATGGATTTTAGGGAACTCCACACATCTTGCCTTACAATGTGCCACCAAGAGTCAGATTTGTTGACGTCATGTGGTAGATTGGCTGCATTCATGAAGAAAATCTCACTGGAAGGGGCAAAGGGACTTTCTATCTGGATTACACAGTAGTTTTTTATTTTGTTGTTACAAAGGGGGATGGGTACATTTTCAGAAATTCTTTGATTTATAAAATTTGGGTTTCAGTCCTAGGAGGCAGTGTGACCCTAAGGGTTCCTTCGCTTTGTTCAGACAAAGAATAAAGGGAGCAAGATTTGTTCATGAGTTCAATTTTCATGAAGACCTTTATCAGGAATGATTTTGACTTAAATAGGAAAGAGTTGAATAAAGAAAAATGGGTTGCCTATGAAAAATTATTGGCTATTGTACACAAAATGGATCCAAAATATGATTCATTGATGGAATTCACCCCTTTTCATAACAAGATTGATTTCTTGATGAAAAATTTCAAGGAAATCATGGACATTTTAATGACAAATAAAATCAATCTAGAGTTGGGTATTGGTAAACAAAAACAAGTTACAGGGCTATTGGAACAAAGGCCAACCTACCAACCTCCAGAAGACAAACCCATCTACAGGACGCTAAGGGATGACAGTGATAAAGAAGAAGAGAAGGATAGAAGAGGAAAAAGGATAATGGAGATGGAAAATCCACCAAGATCACATCTCAAACCACCAAGAACCATAAAGATAATTGATCTTGAGTCATCACCAAGAAGGAGTCCCTCACCACCACCATCATCGCCAACACCCAAAAGGCAAAGAATTGAGTAGTCCAAGGAGGACTTGATGGATGAAATTATTGTTATAGACCAAGACTTGTAGATAGGCATGCCATCCCCTCCACGACTAGTTGAATTGATCTTGTTAGACCTGGACATGAAGAGCAAGTGTGTACAAGATGCAAGAATGGAATCTTGCAAGGAATTCTTAAATGATGATACTTTTGTAAAAACACTAGCCTTCTTGCAATTGGTATGGAGGATGAAATTGGGAGAGTAGCAAGAAAAGTGCAAGGAAAGAAGAGGTCAGAGGTCGGAAAGGTCTAATGAGGAAAATGATAGTGAAGTGAAGGCTAAAGTGATGAGTGAATTTAAGAAAATCACTCTAGGAGAAGGGAGAAAATTGGTTGATCAAGCTGGTGTCTTGATCTTACCTAAATGGGACATTGTTGATGCAGTGGCCTTTAATGCCATTTTGAAATCCAAGCATCCCCTCTAGAATTCAGAAGAAGAAGTTAGGTTAGTATTGCAAGATTTTGCCTTCATTGAGGAGTATGAGACCTTAGCAATATGGGCTTTGGCCCCGGAGGGAAGAGATCCAAGAATAACAGATATTAACCCTAATTTGAAGGGAGGGTTAATTATAAAAAGAGCTTCAGAAACATCAACAATGGAGGCTACAACTTTAACTATGAATGTGGCCAAATTGGCACAAAAAACAGCAAAAAGAGAGGAAGCTAAAAAAAGGAATTATATGGAGAAGTATAATTTTATGATTGGGGAATATAATAAGATGCAGCAAAGGAATATTGAGCTGCAAACAGAGGTGGAAAGGTTGAGGTACAAGTAGATAGGGTTAGCATCAAGTGCTTATGTGATTAAATCATTACCATCTACATCAGGGTCATCACTTCCTACTTCCCCCATTGTTTCCACACCAAAGTCTCCCACCGAGACTCCTGCCCTTAGTTCCACATTAGAACCAATTGAGGAGGAGCTAGTGTGCTCTGTTGATCCAACAAAGAAACAATTAATGCAAAAAATCACCGAGCTAAAATATTCTTTGAAGAAAAATGAGGAGAGGGAATCACTAAGGCAAAGGGAAATTGTCACCACAGTTTTGCAGCATTTAAATGAAAAGTTGATAATATATTGCCAAGTATACATTCTTCTTATTCTTTGTTTGTGGGTGCAATAAATAATTTTGATAGGGATCAGGAAGTAGCAATACCATTGATTGAGAAATGGATCCCTAGGGAAAATGACTTGGATATAATGTATAAAGCCTCAAGATTTGATGTTAATAATAGGCCACAGTCATTGAGACCTACTCAAGTATTGGTTAAATCACTACAAGGTTTTCAAGCCTTACCAAATGACTTGAGTAGGAAGATAAGGGAATTGGTGAAGAGTTTTGATGATTAGAGTGATACAATGCTCCCTGATATAATTAATGAGCAAAGTAATACCAGGTCTCTTCAACAATGGAAAGATTGGGCTAGTAGGGTCATTGATGCCCAAATTGTTTTAATTTATGATGACTTGGATTCAGATCTACTAGAGAGTTGTATGGACAAAAATTTTAGCACTAGTTCATTTCTTGAGTATTTTGAGAATGAGGCAAACCACGTAGCAGTTAAATATACACCCTACAAAGTCAGGGTGGATGAGGTAATCAACTTCAATTGGCCAAGTGATGAGGAATACAAGCGATGGGTGGATACATATTTAACTGAGGAGGAGTAAAAGCAGGAATTAACTCCTTATAGTTAATTAATTAACTGTTGAATTCATAACAATTTCAAGTTTTGTTTTTTGGTGGCATTTTAAATGCACGTGCTCTTGAAGATTCATTGCTATATCAAATCATCCTCAACATGCAAAATGGAAGAGAACGAGAAGATTCTCCAAGGGAAATATATGTTGTAACTGAATTTTGAAATGTCACAAAGCGATCCAATTGGTTGGGGACATGTGTACTTTTTGGCCCGATGCTTGTTTTCTCCTTCATTTTCTACAAGAAGGATTTCAAGGCCAGAAGTATGGCTTAGCAAGTTAGAAATTTTTGGTCGAGTCTAGGTAAAGTTGCAGAGCAATTGTAAAGTTTGGTAGTCACAGAGGAAATGCAAATTAAGTTCTAAGTCATTTTGTTATAGGTTTTGAATTCATGGAGATATAATGTTGTATAACAGTACTAGCATTTGAATCAGGCTGATAAATTCAAGCTCATGTCTCTCCTGTGTACAAGCGTATTTAAATTTTTGAATAAAGTGATCAAGGGTTATTTTTTTCATCTCACTTTTGTGGTGTGTGCAATTCTTATTTTAGCTTTGATTCAAGGAATTAATTAAAATGCTTAAATGAGATTGTAGGTTGATATGTTATGTACAAGGATCTAATAAGAAGTATTCAGTTAGGGTTACATATTGGTGATATTGTAGGGCAATATTATCAAAGATCTTATATGCTACGAGTTGAATTTGTTATAAACCCTTAGGTATTTGTGAATTTGACTCCTCAATTGAAAATAAGGCACTAATCTAAGTTGCATCTACTTTTGTGTGATTCAGTATTTGTTTGTGTTCACCCGGAGCTTGCTACTAATTGAAAATTAATGAATATCTTTTACTTTGAAGTATTATTGTGATTATCTCACACTCCAAATGGTTGATAATCATTGATGAACAACCAATTCTATTTAGTATTATCCCGTTATGTTGAGCTATTGAGGGAGATTATATGTTATGGTTAATGTTGTTTATAATTATGGTGTAGAGGTTATAAACACATTAAGGGATCACCCTCTCAGGTCTTACAAAGCCCAAAGTGTAGGAGGTCCTTAAAATCCTCGTCAATTGGTCTAGGTCCTTCGAGCTCCCCTTGATTGGAATTGGAAATTCCATAGGTAGATTAGAAGATCAACCTGGTTTCAATAAAAAACAAACCAACAAAATGGTGACTCTACTTGGGAGTTAACTTAAATATTTCTTGCCAGCGTGTCTTTTGTCCATTTTGCATAGAGTTTCATCATGTTTCTATGATTTGAAGGTCGATTATGTGGTTTTGTGTTAAATTTTTCCATATCTTCTGTTATTCAAATCATTTTGAGTCATTGGTGAAATACATTGTAAGTTGTCAATATAAAGTTACAAAGATCCTTTGAAATCCACCAAACATTTCCAGATATTTGGTATTCTCAAGATAATTGGGTGGCAGCTCTAAAGTCTCTCCACTAGTGTGCATTTTGAAGATTTAATATAAGTTGAAGGATCTTTTGGACAAATAAGAAGAATGAAGAACACCAGGTCGTTTATGAAGCAGCATCCAGAACAGAGATTGGAAAGTGAACTTCCTAGAACAAAGAAGAAAGATTGGATAAAGAAAAGACCGGAATCTAGTCATATAACCCTATACATCAAGGTACAAGTAAGTCTTTACATCCCATCCCTAAAAATTTTGAAGAAGTATCTAAAAGTTCAGAATCAGACAACTGTGGATTTTTCGATGCATTATTTAATACACCAAACCAAGAGGATGTAACATGTCAAAATAAAGGACCTATTAATGTTCAATATTCTAAAAAGAAAAGAGGCAGGAGTAGAAGTCAAAGCCATCACAAAGAAAGCACTAGTGATGTGCCTCCTCCTCCTATTGCAAATGAAGAATCTCCTTTATTTTCTAGACATGCACACGAAGATATGAATCTTATAGATTTAAGTGATACATCAAGTTCTGAAATGACCTTACTTGATCCTGAAGAATTTTTTGGAGCCATTGACTCCTTAAGGCGAGAGATCCAAATGCAAGCTGAGCTCAGGAGAAAAAGAGAAAAAGAGAGAGAAACAGAATTGATGCATGTTGTGATTGAAAGAGATAGGTTGACTAGACAATTGGCAACAATGAAAGCCTTGAACCAAGAAAAACCTAAGCCAAGTGTTGAGGGCCTTGTCTTACATGAAATCTTTGATAAGGAGACAAGGCCTATGTCTAAGGTAGGTCCTGTAGGTCAAGTTGATACCCAACCAAAACCATCAGACCCTATTAAGCCTCAACCAAGTGATCCAAATCCTAAACCTATTTTAGACAAGGGAAAACAAAAGGCTGAGGGGATTAAAACAAATGATAAGGTGATTTTCCACCCTCCAAAGCTAGATTTTTGGCCACAAGTACTATCACATGTTGAGGTTGTGTTAGAAAAGGTTAGAAAGGAGGGTGAGGCTCTTGTAGAGGAATTGAAGAGGAAAGAAATTGAAGCTGCAAATGCAGAAATGAAAAGAAAAATAAGTTTCCTAAAGATGTCAAGCTTAGATGAGGCTACACAAGTTGCAACCTCATCAAATCTCCAAGATGCCTCCAAATCTGGTCCTCAAAATAATTTGGATACCAACACAAACAATTTTGGTCCGAAAATCCATGCTACTAAGCCTTTAAATCCAAGTTAGGGAGGTCCTAGAGTACAGAATATAGGAGTTGACACTGATTGTCAAAAGACTGAGGCATAACACTTGCTGAAGGTTTTGCAAATGGGGTAGCAAGCTAAGTGGGCTTAACCTTGGGGGAAACTCTGTGGTTAAGCGCGCTTGAGCTAGAGCAGTACTGGGATGGGTGACCTCTCGAGACGGACCAATGCTTTACCTCTGTGAGAATCACCTAGATGCAATGAGTGCTAAGTGGACCATTCATTATCATGAGAGATGGGTTCTTGTGAACTAGTACTCATGAATCATGGGTCAATGAGTTTGACTCGAAAACTACACAGCTGAATCCTGATAGCAATATCATTAGACCTATACAGCTCAAGAGATATAGATAATTGTACTTTGATGGTATTCTAGGTTATCCAAATCCCATCCCTAATGATTTGAGAGAAAATATGAGTAAATTTTTTGGTAATAATGTTGTGATAGGATAGGAACATTTGAAAGCTTTTATGGATATGTTAAATGACTATGAAGTGGAGCATGAGGATGTCGTAATGAAATTTTTTGTACAATCCTTGGTAGAAGATGCAAGGGATTGGTACAGGGGTCTACCTAATGCTAGTATAGGTTCATGGGATGAATTTGAAAAATGTTTCAAGGAACAATATGGTGATAATACCAATGCCAGTTTCATGTTGAATAAAATCAACAAAATCAAGAAGTCACTAAACAAGCCTATAACAGAATTTAATTTAAGGTTTCAAAAGGCAATGTATAAATTGTTTCAGGTCCTAAGGCATGATGAGAATGTTTGTCTAACAACATATTTTAATTCTTTTGATGCTAAAATGGCATATCTCCTCAGAGATTAAAAAACCCTTGAACAATGAGGGATGCTTTCAGGATGGCTATAAATATTGAAAGTAATAGGCGAGCTTCTAGGAAATATGGAAGAAGAGAAGAGCCAACACTCCTAAAGAATCCCAAGGACAAAGTTGAAAAGGTTTTTGCCTCAAAGCCTAAAGATGAAGACAAATGGGATAAGGTATTGATCACTTTGAAGTACATAAAACATACCATTTCCAAGCAAGAAAAGGGTATAGGAAATGAGAAGCAAAAATATAATAAGAATGAAAGACTTCCTAAATTACAAAATTACCCTTATAATACAAACTAGAAAGATGGGAAACCAATCTTGCCCAACTAGAAGCCTAAATAGGATCAACACTTACCAGACCCCCTACAAAAGCATTCAACAAATTTGGTAGAAGACAGGCCATGGTGTGAGGTTTGTGAACATCCACATAATAAAATTCATTGTGGTATTGCTCAGTTACTTGTTGTTGAGGGAACAGAGCAAGAAGCTCAGGAGCGGTCTCCTGAAATTGAGCAGGATGATGTGGATATTTGTATGACCTGATCATATATTGATGAAGCAGAATGTTCCTCGAGTGATGAATCACAAGGAATAGATGTGGATAATCAGAGACAAAGAAATGAAATATACCATCAGCAAGTTTTCTCTTATGAGGAAGGTGATTTTGATCATAATACTTGCAATCTGGAACAAGATGAAGATGCAGTGTCCCTAAGGAGACCATCAAAGGAAGAGACTGCAAGATTGACCGCAGAAATGGCTGCTCAAGTGAAAAGCTCATTTCAGATGAGAAACAGAACTGTTGGTGGTGAACAAGGTAAGCCTGCTAGCTTATTTATTAAAGAACAAAAGGATAAAAATAAGGATGTCAAATTTGATAACAGGAAAGATGTTGTCAAGGTTAAAGAGGTTAAAAATGACAAAATTTGGGCGAAAAAGAATGAAATTCCAAAGCCCTAAGGAGATACAACTTCACCATTGGTGAAGACTAAAATGATCACAAAGTCTGTTGAACCTATTTTAGAGGACAAGAAGCAAAAGAAAACTGAGGGAAGCAAGCAACAAGAAAAACAAGAAAATGATGAAGGTATAGTGTTTGATTTTCCAAAATATATGCCCATAGATATGTTACAGTTGCTTTCTCAGATTAAAGTTTCAGTACCTTTGCTAGAAATGATGAGAATAGATGAACATAAGGAAAAGGTAGTAGCCTTAATCAAAGGTGTTGTTGTTACTACGGTTGAACAAGGCAGTTGTAAAAAAGAAAAGGATGAAGGAGAAAGAAATAGAGGAAATTTTGTCACAAATTCCCCCTGTATATTTAGGGAATTCTATTAATGTGTGCCTTGAAAACATAAACCCCTTTTTCTTGAGTGTTATTATAGATGGGAAGACTTCAAGGAATTGTATGATAGATTCGAGGGCATCAAACAATGTTATTCCAATCAATATCATGGAGGCAATGGGCCTAACAGTGGATACCACTCAAGGTAAATGCTATGCAATGGATTCAAGGGAAGTGTCAGTTATTGGTACTATCAGAGAATTACCTTATAAATTGACTTAAAGACTTAGCCATGAGTGTGCTAGTTGCAGACATCCCACAGCATTATGGGATGCTATTGTCAAGAAAGTGGAGTGCATCAATGGGGGGTAGCATGAAGTGTGACCTATCATTTGCCACTTTTTACATTGATGGAAAGAATGTCAAGATTGAGAGAGAACCAAGAGTATCTCATATGGTTGAGCATGATCAAACTGACAATATGACATGTTTTATTGACAATGGCATAAATGAGTTCAGAGTTGAGGAATTCCCTAGAAAATGTAATATGCCTACTGCACTGATTGACACGAAAGTAAAAGAATTATCAGATAATGATGACTTGTGGACTATGTACTTTGATGGTGAAATTTCAAAAGAAGGATCAGGTGCAGGTATTTTGTTAGTTTCACCGAGTGGAAAGACATTTAATTTCTCTTTCACTCTATTATTTGTTTGCACTAATAATGTGGTAGAATATGAGGCACAGTTATTAGGGTTGAGACTAGTTGAAAAGAATGGGATTAAAAAGCTCAAGGTAATTGGAGATTTAGACCTTGTGATTTCCCAAATTAGAGCTAGATACGCATCAAAGAATAAGAGATTGAAACAGTATAGGAATATTGTTTGGGATGAGTTGGAAAATTTTGATGCATTTGGCATAGACTGGATGGAGAGAGGCCACAACAGAGTGGTAGATTTATTGGAAAACATAACCTTTGGAGGGATTTCAAGGATTGAAGCAAACTAGGCCATCAGTTCCCAATAATATTAAAAACTTGCAAGTTTTTGATGATGATGATGATGACATATTAAGATTTCTGAGATGCGTGGAAGAGTATGAAGGTCAAGAAATTGACTTTGGAGCTTTTGTAGAAACTGTTGATGGTAAAGATATTGTATTTGGGAATGAGGTAATTCAATTGAAAACAAATAAAATTCCTAAGGGTTTAGTTGTATTAGAAAGATTATTTGACAATCAGGATAAGGCAAAGGCTAATAATACTGCTTCACATCCTGATGACTTGGAAGAAATAAATCTTGGAGCATAAGCATCACCGAAAAAGGTATACATTGGAAAGAAATTGTCACCAAATGTGAGAAGAATGCTTATTGACCTATTCAGGAAGTTCAAACATATATTTGCATGGTCTTATGATGATCTTAAAGCATATAGGGAGGATCTATTCTAACATGAGATTCCCTTGAATGATGGTGCCAAACCATTTAGGTAAAAACAAAGGCCTATTAATCCTACCCTAGCCCCCAAAATGCAAGAAGAGTTGATGAAGCTAAGAGATGCAAGGATCATTAAGCCAATTAGACATTCATCCTGGGTGTCAAACCTGGTACTAGTAAGAAAGAAAAATGGAGACATCAGATTGTGTGTGGACTTTAGGAATTTGAATGTGTCTTCACTAAAAGACAACTATCTGCTACCAAACATGGAAGCCATGTTACATAGGGTGACAAGCTGTGAATTGATGTCAATGATGGATGGGTTTTCTGGTTACAACTAGGTCGAGGTCAAGGAATCTGAACAATATAAGACAGCATTCACTACACCTTGGGGGACTTATATTTATGTGAAAAATCCTTTTGGTCTAACAAATGCAAGGGCTACTTTTCAAAGAGCCATGGATGTGGCATTTTCAAACTTCATTAACATATTTTTGGTGATATACCAAGATAATTTGATAGCATACTCCAAACAGGAAGAGGATCATTTTGAGCATTTGGAGAAGATATTTAACAAAGCATTGGAGTATGGTATTTCTTTGAATCCAAAGAAATGTGCATTTGGGGTAAGAGAATGGAAATTGTTGGGACATATTGTTTCCAAGGAGGGAGTCAAAATTGATCCAGAGAGAGTTGTTGCAATAGACAAAATCCCACAACCCCGCACTGTCAAAGGTATACAATCTTTCTTTGGGAAAATAAAAGTTCCAAGGATATTTGTGACAAAATTTGTTGAGATAGTTCGCCCGATTTCCAAGATGCTTAAGGAGGGAGCTAAGGTCGAATGGGGAGAGGAGTCTACACAGGCCTTCCAGGCTATTAATCAAGCAATAAAGGAGGCTCTTGTATAGAAAACCCCTAATTTTTCTAAGCCCTTATAGATCTTTCCGTTTGCTTCTTTCCATACAATTGCAGTTGTGTTGTTGCAAAAGAATGCAGAAGGTTTTGAACAACCTATAGCCTTTTTTAGTAAATCCTTACAAGCTACAAAACTTAAGTATGATATTAATGAGAAACAGGCATATGCATTGGTTAAAGCAGTAAAATCCTTCAGGCCCTATTTTATGGGAGCTACTATGGCTGCATACATACCTAGTGTTGTTGTCAAAGATATCTTCACATAGCAGGAAGTATCCGGAAGACGGTGTAGATGGATCAATAGGATCCAAGAATTCAACATTGAGATCTAGATTACTAAACTGGTAAGAGGGAAAGGATTAGCCAAGATTATGGCCCAAAGCAACTTAGAGGCAAATCAAATAAATTTGTAGGAAGAGGAGAATAGATCACACATATGTGATATGGAACACTATGAATGGTATAAAGGTGTGATTTATTATTTGCAAAAGATGAGATGTCCTGAAAACTTAAGGGATAATGAGAAAAGGACATTGAAACTACATGATATCAAGTATGTTATTATAGCTGGTAAGATTTGGTGGAGAAATGGGGAAGGTGTCATGCTAAAATGTGTAGATCAAAACCAAGCATAGGAAATTTTGATTGAGATGCACAGTGGAGTTTGTGAAGGGCACTATATGTCCAAAACAACTACACACAAGATACTGAGGGTTGGATTTTGGTGGCCCATAGTTTTCTGAGATGCACACCAATTGGTAAAGAAATGTGATGCTTGTCAGCGTTTCTCTGGTAAGTTAAAGTCTTCTAGTAACTTGCCTTTGACACCATTTACGACGCAATCTCCATTTCAATAGTGGGGTATTGATTTCATAAGAGAGATAGCATGAAAATCCAATGGAGGCCACTCATGGATATTGGTAGCCACTTATTATTTTACCAAGTGGGTGGAAGCACTCCCAAAAAAGAAAGCAACTAGTAAAGTGGTAATTGATTTCTGAATGAGTAACATATTTACTAGATTCGGATATCCATAAAGGATTATTTTGGATAATGCAATCTGTTTCAAATCTGAGGAGTACACATACTTTTGTGAGAAGCATGGAATCCAAATCTCCTACTCATCACCATATCACCCACAAGGAAATGGACAAGCAGAATCAAGCAATAAAAGCTTGATGAAAATCATAAAGAGAATCCTGGAAAAAACAAGAAAGCATGGGATTCTAAGTTGAAATTAGCAATCTGGGCAGATAGGGTGACTGTGAAGAAAGCAATAGGTTGTGCCCCATTTGACTTGGTTTATGGGATAAATGCAAGGTTTCCCCAAAATAATTTGATGGAGATGTATAAGTTTGTCCAGGCATATGACAATGAAATTGATGATGAAATGCAATTGAGAGTAGAAGCCCTCATAGAGTTAGATGAAACCAAGAGGGAGGCTCAAATAAAAAATGCAAAATTACAGTTGCAAGTAAAGAACTTGTATGAAAAAAGGGCAACTACAAGGAGCTTCCAAGTTGGATATCTGGTCCTAATGTGGAATGCCAGATTAGAAGATAAAGGAAAGCATGGAAAATTTGATGCAATTTGGCTAGGTCCATTTCTGATCAACAGTAAGTGGGGTGAAGATTCATACTTCCTCCAAGAGATGACACAGATACTCTTGAACTGCCAGTTCATGGACAGTTCTTGAAACTATACTTCACTTGAAGTATTTTTGTTTTCCAATAACAGTAGTTTAGGTCTGTATATAGGTTAGTGGTAGGTTTCCTTCCCATTGGGTTATTTAGTCCGAACAACCTCTTTTTGGTTGTCTTTGCAATTGGTTTGCTCAACCTGAGTTTCTAAATTCTCACTTCATTCTAGTGGAATGAACGTCCCTAACTGGAGCCACTGATGGAACTTTAGAAATCTTCCCTAAAAAATTGATTGATCTTGCCTATTTTCTTGGCTCTCCATGGTATATTTTCTATAAAATGGTTTTAGAAGGGTCTAGGGTTAGGGTTCTACGATTGTTTCCAGGTATTCATGTAAAATCCCACTTTCATATCAAACACCCTAGCTTGGTTATGTTTGATTGTTACCTTTTGGCAAGATTTTTAAAACAACTTATGTCCCATCGTCTCGTCTAGGCTGAGTCCCCTTATGCGTTTTCATCATGTTTTCCTATGGTCGACTTTAAATTTTCCTAAGTCTAGTGTGGCCCATGCCCCCTTTTAAAACAACTTCATGCCATTGTTTACCATTGACCTAGTCATGTCCCCTTTATCTTAATAAATGGTTTATATTTTGCAGAGGGAGGAATTTTCGTGGCCGTTGATGATTGGGTGTTAGATCTCAGCTGCTCCCCGCCATCTCGTGATGACCCCACCACAAAGTATTGAATGATCACAATATCACGGGAAGGCACCATCTGTCACATTTGGAGGAGCCGAAATAACATTATAAATGTTTTAATATATTAAGCCGACCTTAGTGTATTAACTAGCGAGCTACTAAGGCGGACTTAGAATGCACATGCTTAAAATCGGCGGACATGTTTTAATCTCAACAAAAAAGGTGGTTGATAGTTAAGGTCAAAGTTGTTAGCTATCTGAATGAGAAAATTCGTTGAAGATCTGGATATGCGATTGCCCACTATCATGCAATTGAGAGTTGCAAGGTGGTTACTGATCATGATATCAAGGGAATGACAACACGTGGATTTCTTTGACGACACAAGAGGTGGTGGGCCATTTGCTACGATGGAAGTCAATGCTACATTGATTAAATCACAGTCGTTCAATGATCCAACTTAGATGAAGATCGACGGTTATGATTCAAACCTGCATCAAATGTGATTGGAGCCGTTGGTGAAGCGCGCGAGCGAGTAGTAATGGCGAACACGGTGTACTCTTGCCCTTTTTTACTGAATAAAGGGATTATTTCCTTGTTTTATTGCCACAAAAAGCATTCAAGGAATTTCGCAGAGCATTCTTAAAGCCAAAGAGGAAATCACGAGCCATTGCAGTGAATAATTAGGGTTTCTACAAGTAAAAAAGTCGTAAGTTATATTATGCATTTCCTAGTGAAATTTTAGCCTTAATTTAAGTGAATTTGAAGTGTGATTGTAGGGTGATTGTTATAAATTGTATTAGGGTTGTAAGTGAAGTTGAAATTTGTTTGAAAAATGCAAATTACATGTTGGTAATTTTGCATTCTTGAAAAGCCCTAGTTTGTTCTAAAGTTTGTAATTCAAAGTAGACCCTAGTTTGTTCAAAATAGCACCGTCAAAGTACCACTCGGACCAAATTGATTTTTTGAAAAGGAACCTATATGATGACTTCTTAGATCAATTTCCATTTTCAACAATTGATAGAAGAAAAGGGCAGGCCCTAATGCGAGGAAAAACCCTTGGGGAGGGGTTAGTATATAATTGCTTTAATATAGTCAATGCTATCGTGTCGATGAAGGATTTCGAGATGTTCAAACTGTGGTTTGGACAAAGGAATTTTCCCCACCCATTCTCAAATGGTTGGATTTACGACATGGGAAAATTGGTGGTACCCAATGTGTTTCTAGATATGGATTTGCTCAGGGCAGTGGCTACACGGTATGATCTTGTCACACAGGTGATCAAGGATAACGATGGAGGGGTTTTATTGAGTATTAATAGAGAAGAATTTCAACAGGTTTTTGATTTGTCTAAACCCAATGACTTCCTAGTTCCTTTTGAGCTTGAAGAGATGAAGCAGGAATATGAGAAAATTAAGACTCTATTTAGAGTTAAGATACTCCCACCTCATTTGGCCAAGGCAAGAGGTTCAAGAATTCATATCAGCCCTAATGATCAAGAGCCTTTCAAACTAGATATTGTTTCCAAACACTTCTAGGCTACCTTTTATTCACTATGCCAAATATTGGGATTTAGCCCTAACATTGTGATGCCAATAGCATTCATGTTCATGGGGGTGCAAATACAACATCCAAATTTCTCTGTAGTTTATGATTTTGCTTCTTTCCTAGCCAAGAAAATATGTGAAGGGTAAGTGAAGCTACAATAGAATGATACAAGCACACCTTTCTACTAGTATTCTATGCTCATGCATATGTTTTTGTTCAAGAATGCGGATTTCTTCTCTGAGAAAATGAAACTAAATAGATTCGTCGATGAAGAAAGGCTACCAATACAAATTTGGACTACTAACCTTTCATATAATAGAGAAAGTGCTAACTATGTACAGTTTGATAACTGTTTTGCATCAAGACTAAGAGCAAGGTTGATGGTAAATTCACCTAGGGTTCCTATGGAATTGTATGATTTTCTTAGGCCTAGGGAGAGGAGGCCTGATTTGAGGATCTACCACAACTAGGGTGATATCATCCCATATCCAATTAGTACTATTTTGAGGGTGTATGGATTTCAGGGAACTCCACACATCTTGCCTTACAATGTGCCACCAAGAGTCAAATTTATTGAGGTCATGTGGTAGATTGGCTGCATTCATGAAGATAATCTCACTGGAAGGGGCAAAGGGACTTTCTATCTGGATTACACGGTAGTTTTTGATTTTGTTGTTACAAAGGGAGGATGGGTACATTTTGGGAAACTCTTTGATTTATACAATTTGGGTTTTAGTCCTAGGAGGCAATGTGACCCTAAGGGTTTCTTCGCTTTGTTCAGACAAAGAATAATGGAGCAAGATGTGTTCATGAGTTCAATTTTCCTGAAGACCTGATCAGGAATGATTTTGACTTAAATAGGAAAGAGTTGAATAAAGAAAAATGGGTTGCCTATGAAAAATTATTAGCTATTGTACACAAAATGGATCCAAAATATGATTCATTGATGGAATTCACCCCTTTTCATAACAAGATTGATTTCTTGATGAAAAATTTCAAGGAAATCATGGACATTTTAATGACAAATAAAATCAATTTGGAGATGGAATTTGGTAAACAGGAACAAGTTATAGGGCTATTGGAAGAAAGGCTAGCCTACCAACCTCTAGAAGACAAGCCCATCTATAGGAGGCTAAGGATGACAGTGATAAAGAAGAAGAGAAGGATAGAAGAGGAAAAAAGATAATGGAGTTGGAAAAGCCACCAAGATCACATCTCAAACCACTAGGAACCATAAATATAATTGATCTTGAGTCATCACCAAGAAGGAGTCCCTCACCACCACCACCACCATCGCTAGCTCCCAAAAGGCAAAGAATTGAGTAGTCCCGGGAGGACTTGATGGATGAAATTATTGTTATAGACCAAGACCTGCAGATAGGCATGCCATCCCCTCCATGACCAGTTGAATTGATCTTGTTAGACCTGGACATGAAGAGCAAGTGTGTACAGGATGCAAGAATGGAAGCTTGCAAGGAATTCTTAAATGATGATACTTTTGTAAAAACACCACCCTTCTTGCAATTGGTATGGAGGATTAAATTGGGAGAGTACTAGGAAAAGTGAAAGGAAAGAAGAGGTTAGAGGTCGGACAGGTCTGATGAGGAAAATAATAATGAAGTGAAGGTTGAAGTGATGAGTGAATTTAAGAAAATCGCTCTAGAAGAAGGGAGAAAATTGGTTGATCAAGCTGGTGTCTTGATCTTACCTGAATGGGACATTACTGATGCAGTGGCCTTTAATGCCATTTTTAAATCCAAGCATCCCCTCTAGAATTCAAAAGAAGAAGTCGGGTTAGCATTGCAAGACTCTACCTTCAGTGAGGAGTATGAGATCTTGGCAATATGAGCTTTGACCCTGGAGGGAAGAGATCCAAGCATAACAGATATTAACCTAATTTGAAGGGAGGGTTAATAATAAAAAGAGCTTCAAAAACTTCAACAATGGAGGCTACAAGTTTAATTGTGAATGTGGCCAAATTGGCACAAAAAATAGTAGAAAGAGAGGAAGCTGAAAAAAGGAATTATATGGAGAAGTATAATTTTATGATTGGGGAATATAATAAGATGCAGAAAAGGAATATTGAGCTGCAAACAAAGGTGGAAAGGCTGAGGTACATGCAGATAGGGGTAGCATCAAGTGCTTCTGTGATTAAATCATTACCATCTACATCAAGGTCATCACTTCCTACTTCCCCCATTATTTCCACAACAAAGTCTCCCACTGAGACTCCTGCCCTTAGTCCCACATTAGAACCAATTGAGGAGGAGCTAGCATGCTCTGTTGATCCAACAAAGAAACAATTAATGCAAAAAATCACAAAGCTAAAAGATTATTTAAAGAACAATGAGGAGAGGGCAGCACTAAGGCAAAGGGAAGTTGTCACCACATTTTTGCAGCATTTAAATGAAAAATTTGATAATAGATTGCCAAGTATACATTCTTCTTATTCTTTGTTTGTGGGTGCAATAAAGAATTTTGACAGGGATCAGAAAGTAGCAATACCATTCATTGAGAAATGGATCCCTAGGGCAAATGACTTGGATATAATGTATAAAGCCTCAAGATTTGATGTTAATAATAGGCCACAGTCATTGAGACCTACTCAAGTATTGGTTAAATCACTGCAAGGTTTTCAAGCCTTACCAGATGACTTGAGTAGGAAGATAAGGGAATTGGTGAAGAGTTTTGATGATTGGAGTGATACAATGCTCCCTAATATAATTGATGAGCAAATTAATATCAGGTCTCTTCAACAATGGAAAGATCGAGCTAGTAGGGTCATTGATACCCAAATTGTTTTAATTTGTGATGACTTGGATTCAGATCTACTAGAGAGTTGTATGGACAAAATCATCAGCACCAATTCATTTCTTGAGTCTTTTGAAAATGAGGCAAACCAGGTAGCAGTTAAATATACACCCTACAGAGCCATGGTAGATGAGGTGATCAACTTTAATTGGCCAAGTGATGAGGAATACAAGTGATGGGTGGATACATATTTAACTGAGGAGGAGTAAAAGCAGGAGTTAACTGCTTATAGTTAATTAATTAACTATTGAAGTCATAACAATTTCAAATTTTGTTTTTTGGTTGCAGTTTAAATGTGCGTGCTCTTAAAGATTCGCTACTATATCAAATCATCCTCAACAGGCAGAATGGAAAAGAACAAGAAGATTCTCCAAGGGAAATATCTGTTGTAACTGAATTTTGAAATGTCACAAAGTAGTCCAATTGGCTAGTGACATGTGTACTTTCTGGCCCGATGCTTGTTTTCTCCTTCATTTTCTATAAGGATTTCAAGGCCAGAAGTACGGGTTAGCAAGTTAGAAATTTTTGGTCCAGTCTAGGTGAAGTTGCAAAGCAATTGTAAAGTTTGGTAGTCACAGAGGAAATGCAAATTAGGTTATGAGTCATTTTGTTATAGGTTTTCAATTCATGGAGATATAATGTTGTATAACAGTACTAGCATTTGAATCAGACTGATAAATTCAAGCTCATATCTTTCCTGTGTACAAGCATATTTAAAATTTTGAATAAAGTGATCAAGGGTTATTTTGTTCATCTCACTGTTGTGGTGTGTGCAATTCTTATTTTAGCTTTGATTCAAGGAATTAATTAAAATGATTAAATGAAATTGTAGGTTGATATGTTCTGTACAAGGATCTGATAAGTAGTATTTAGTTAGGGTTACATATTGGTGATATTGTAAGGCAATATTATCGAAGATCTTATATGCTACGAGTTGAATCTGTTATAAACCCTTAGTTATTTGTGAATTTGACTCCTCCAATGGAAATAAGGCACTGATCTAAGTTGCATCTACTTTTCTGTGATTCATTATTTGTTTGTGTTCACCCGGAGCTTGCTACAAATTGAAAATTAATGAATATCTTTTACTTTGAGTTATTGTTGTGATTATGTCACGCTCCAAATGGTTGATAATTATTGATGAACAACCAATTCTATTCATCATTATCTCGTTATGTTGAGCTATTGAGTGAGATTATCTATTATGGTTAATGTTGTTTATAATTATGGTGCAAAGGTTATAAACACATTAAGGGATCACCCTCCCGGGTCTTATAGAGCCCAAAGTGTAGGAGGTCCTTAAAATCCTCATCAGTTGGTCTAGGTCCTTCGAGCTCCCCTTGATTGGAATTGGCAATTCCATAGGTAGACTAGAAGATCAACCTGGTTTCAGTAAAAAACAAACCAACGGGAGGATCAATAAAAACAATGTTAAGGGGTTACCTTACCTCAACCTACAACTACTATTAAAAAACCTAACAAGAATATCATTGACAATAATATAAAAATTTGGGAGAAGAGATGTATTTTGAGATTAGGTTTACGAATTTCCCACAAAAATCAAATCTAGCAAGCATTTTGTCTAGGAAGGGCCATGAAAGGGCCATGAAACTTGGTCATAAATGCCTAGCTTGAAAATGAACCTTGCCTTTTTACTTTTGTCTATAGAGTGAATGACTTCATGTATGATGATAATAGAAAGGTTTTTTATGTACTTAAATAAAAATAGTTCTTAGTGAATAATGTAAGTAAAAGTAAAATAAAATGATTCATAAATAAATAAAATATCTCTTAACTAATTTAAAAAGTTTATAATTTTTAAATAATTTAAAGCTAAAATAAAATACATTGAATATAGAATAATTCTTAAGTAAATAAAATAGTTCTAAAGTAAAATAGAATAATTCTTAAGTAAATAATATAACTTTTAGGTAAATAAAATAATTATTAAGTAAATAAAAATTAAAGCTAAGTTTATATATATAATGGACATTTGATTTATTGGTGAAGTTGAATAATTTTGAATGGGTCCTCTAGGAATTAAGTGTTGTTGAATGCAATGCCTCAAAATCATAAAGTATGAGATTGGGTCCATGTCCCTAACGAATTTGGTCGAATACAAACCCCTCAGTCCTCAACTCTTAGCCGAAGAAGATTCAATGTAAAGACTTTGCTCTCTTATCTAATAGCTAAAAATTCTTTACTCCATAATATAAAAACCTCCTTTAAAAAAATTATAAAATAAATAAATAACAATAAAATAATTATAAAATAAAATAGAACACCTTTTAAGTAAATAATAATATAATAAAATAACTTTTAAATAAATTAAAAAACTCTTCAATAAATAAAAAAATTTCTCCAAAAATAAATAAAATAACATATATTTCTCAGTTCAAAATTATAGGATCTATTTATGATATTTATACTAATTTAATTAATATATTAATTGATATTTAGATAATTTAGATTCTAAGTAAATGTGATTTTATTCGCCGACACATACACATTATCCCTTCCACATATGATGCATTCTGCGAGGGTGAAGAAAGCTCAAAAACCATGCCGCTGAATTTGTGCAGAGGATTGACCGTTTGGTGGGGGATGAAAATCTCAGAATCTGATTTGCTAATTTAAATGACTAATTATCCCCAAACCCTTGGCAGCCGTAATCGGTCACATGGAGAAGCATCTTTGTAATGAATATCATGATAACAGGTTTCCTCGGACGTGGGGCGCTGTGTTTTGAATTGAGCAAATTCAGTAGCAAGTAAATTGAATTGCCCTGTGTTAATTTATTACTTTTGCATTATCTGTTTGTGGTTCTTGATAATTTCTATAGCCTTATCTCTCAGAGAATGGGAATTTAAATGACTGAGAAGTGAGAATGGTTCTGGATTACATTTGGGTTTGTTTAGCTTATTTTCTGATTTGTTAACCAATATAGCATAAGCTGAGATGGATTGGTGGTGGTAGAATTTTGTCAGTGGGTTGACCACATAATATGCTGTGCAGTTCAATGGAGGTTTGTACTGTATTCTTAGGAACCCATCCGAGTAATGGCTGGTTAGGGTTTTATTCTGCAGTTGTTTTTTTAAAGGGTAACCATTGATGAAAGCTGAAGTGGGTTTGATTTTTGTGCAGCTGTCAGTTAATTCATTTGTCTAAAACCATTGACCTGAGAGGGTTCTGTATTGTGACTTATATGGTTTTAGTTTTAGGTCATAAGTAATTTCGTCGAAACCAATGAAGATAGAGAAAATTGTGTATAACTCAAGAAAGAATTCGAGAACAAGGAAAAAATGCAGCTACATAAACCACGAGCAAAGGTCCCAGGGACCATTGATGGTCCAGATAAAGCATGTTTAGACCTCACTCTTTTGCTTTCTGATGGGATATTTCTAAAGATTATCAAGGAATTGCCTCAAAACCCATATCCTTGCTCATTAGTATGCAGGAGATGGTTTCGCTTACAAGGACTTCTCAGGCATTCAATTAAGCTTAAGGAGTGGAGTTTCTTAGAGAGCGGTCAGATGACATCGAGATTTCCTAATTTAACCGATGTAGACTTGACAATAGCTTGTGTTCCTCCACCAAAGATTTCGGCTGTTTGGCTGACAAATCAGTTTTTGAAAATCCAACTTACTCCTGAAGTGTATGATCCCCTGTCAATCGAGAGATTCATCTTGGAGCAACAGATATTGTCATCTTCTTTGGATAAGGGTCTCAAAATCTTAGCAGAAGGATGCCAAGGTTTGCAGAGATTATGCGTGGCAGACGTAAGGAAACCTGTTTATGACCACGCAAGGGCATTTCACAAGCCTGATATGAATGGTATCGCTAAAAAAACTGACAAAGAAGCTTCCAGACTAGAATTGAAACAATCTGCAGAAGAAAATGGGGTTAGGTTTCTTAACAAGTCTGATACTGGCTTTACCTGGATTGCTAAGAATTGCCAAACGCTACAAGAACTAGAGGTCCATCAGTGTACTGATGAATCAATCACTGCCATTTCTGTATGTAAAAATTTGCAGATCCTTCGATTGGTTGGCTCTATAGCAGAGTTCTATCATTTTAGCTTCACGGATATTGGCCTTACCATACTGGGTCACAATTGTAAACGTCTAGTAAAACTGGAGCTCAGCGGCTGTGAGGCTAGCTATGATGGAGTTGCTGCAATTGGTCAGTGTTGTTTAATGCTTGAAGAATTGACATTAGTAGATCAGAATTTTTATGAGGGATGGATTGCAGCTTTATCTTTTTGCCGTAATTTAAAGACCCTTAGGCTGGAAAGTTGCAGGGGGATAGATCCTAATCCTGGTCCAGTCGAACATTTGGGGTTGTGTCCTGCACTTCAACGACTTCAGCTGGTCCGCTGCAAATTGAGAGAAGATAAGGTTGGGTTTTGTGCCCTTGTCCTCATATGTGCAGCTGTAAGAGAGCTTGAGTTCCAAGATTGTTGGGGTTTGGATGATGAAGTTTTCAAGCTTGCTATAAACTGCAGGTGTGTGTTTAAATTTTTATTCCTTTGACTTAATGTTTTAATGCATGAAGGTCCCAACCTAGAATTCCTCTAACAGAGTTTCTTGGTTCTCATTCAAACTGAAGGAGGGTGAGATGTCTCTCTCTGGACGGTTGTTCACTGCTTTCTACTTCAGTTTTAGAGAGTGTACTTCTTGGTTTGAAGGATCTTCAGAGGCTACGAGTTGTATCCTGTAACAATATTAAGGATATCGAGATTAGCTCTTCTTTAGCTTCCTTGTTCACTACACTTAAGCAGTTAAAATGGAGACCGGATACAAAATCTCTGCTTGCCTCTTATCTTGTTGGAACTGAAATGGGTCAGAAAGGTGGAAGGTTTTTTAAGAGGCCATAAAGCCAAAAGTTTCTTTAGTATTTGTGAATCCTTAACATATTGCTCTGAATCAAGGCAACTTGTGCTTAATTAGAATGCTGATTATGGATAATCTTTGACTAAACTAAGTCCATTTCACATAATTTGACCGGTAAACAGAACTTGGGAAGCTTCTGCACTTATTGCATTTTTCTGGTTTGCTCCATCCTATATTGGGATTGCTCAAAATTGATGCTTAATATCCCATGGTTAACGTTTCCAGCTGAAACGCTGTACTGGTTTAATCAACACCCTTTTTAGTCCTTTTGCGACATTGGACATTATAATGATGAGAAGTTACATACTAGGAGACTTATGTGCTTGGTAACTTGGTTCATTTCGTCTGGTTATAGTTACAAGTTGTAAACTTTTCACCTCTGATTCTTTAGTAGCAAATTTCATCCTACACATTAAGAGTTTTCAAATATGGAAAACGGGAGACGGTGTGTAGATACTTGGTATTTGAGGCCAGTTCCAAAATCCAGGGTATAGCACTTGAATGGAAACATGCATTGCTTGTAAATGCAATTTATTATTGGGTTCAACTCTAAGCACAATCTTGGTAGTCCTTAATTGTGACTACTAATCTACATTGATGTTAAATGTAAATACATTGATATTAATGTTGAAATTCTTTTAATGGGAATCATTGGCATGCCTTTTTGATGCTTGGAGTTTTGAAAGAAAATCATCTGGTATTCTATACAAGATAAGAAATCTGTAGCTGAATTTTTTATGTCCAAGAACTGTCGTGTTCACCTCAGTTCTTGTGTTGCATTTGCATGATGTACTATGATAGTATGAACGCTTCTGATAAAGCTAGAAAAATTACTAACGCAATGGATATCTCTACCTTGTATAATCACTTTTTCCTTGATTACCAGTTTTCAGTTCTCTTGCTGGTTCAGTGTAATCTTATAAATTTATTATGATGTTAGTTTATCAGTACCAGTTCTCAGTAATCTTGCTGGTTGAGCAGTAATCTAGCTGAAATTTTTATGTCCATGAACTGTCATGTTCACCTCAGTTCTTGTGTTGCATTTGCATGATGTACTATGATAGCATGAACTCTGATGAAGTTAGAAATCTTATTAATGCAATGGATAGCTCTATCTTGTATGATTGTTTTTTCCTTGATTACGAATTCTCAGGACTGTGAATATGATTTATGTTCGTTAAATCCACTCTCTTCTGTTGTCTTTTCTGCTGCTGTGCATCACTTCATATGCTGCATAGGTTGTGGCCCATAACTGCAAAGTTCCAGACTACAGATGTACGTCTTTACATCTTTGCTTTAGCAATGTATGACTCCAGATCACAATGGTGGTCAACCTTCTCACATGATTCAGTTACCTTTGATACGGTTTGAATTAAGTTTAAAATGTCATTTATTTATGCTAGATCACTTCACAAAAGGCTGGGAAGTAAGCCTTTATTAGAGTGGTTGTTAGTGGTTATGGTTGGCTGTTCTTTTGAAGCCCTGGCTTTTGTGGTTCATTTTCTTATACTTACAGATCACTTCACTGGCTTCCGTGGTTCATTTTCTTATACTTACAGATCACTTCACAAAAGGCTGGGAAGTAAGCCTTTATTAGACTGGTTGTTAGTGGTTATGGTTGGCTGTTCTTTTGAAGCCCTGGCTTTCATGGTTCATTTTCTTGTACTTACAGATCACTTCACTGGCTTTCGTGATTCATTTTCCTATACTTACAGATCACTTCACAAAAGGCTGGGAAGTAAGCCTTTATTAGAGTGGTTGTTAGTGGTTATGGTTGGCTGTTCTTTTGAAGCCCTGGCTTTCGTGGTTCATTTTCTTATACTTACAGATCATTTCACAAAAGGCTGGGAAGTAAGCCTATATTAGAGTGGTTGTTAGTGGTTATGGTTGGCTGTTCTTTTGAAGCCCTGGCTTTCATGGTTCATTTTCTTATACTTACAGATCACTTCACTGGCTTTTGTGGTTCATTTTCTTATACTTACAGATCACTTCACAAAAGGCTGGGACGTAAGCCTTTATTAGAGTGGGTTGTTAGTGGTTATGGTTGGCTGTTCTTTTGAAGCCCTGGCTTTCATGGTTCATTTTCTTATACTTACAGATCACATCACTGGCTTTCATGGTTCATTTTCTTGTACTTACAGATCAATTCACAAAAGGCTGGGAAGTAAGCTTTTATTAGAGTGGTTGTTAGTGGTTATGGTTGGCTGTTCTTTTGAAGCCCTGGCCTTCGTGGTTCATTTTCTTATACTTACAGATCATTTCACAAAAGGCTGGGAAGTAAGCCTTTATTAGAGTGGTTGTTAGTGGTTATGGTTGGCTGTTCTTTTGAAGCCCTGGCTTTCGTGGTTCATTTTCTTATACTTACAGATCACTTCACAAAAGGCTGGGAAGTAAGCCTTTATTAGAGTGGTTGTTAGTGGTTATGATTGGCTGTTCTTTTGAAGCCCTGGCTTTCGTGGTTCATTTTCTTATACTTACATAATTCGTTAAGAGCATATGCATCTTTGCAATCTTTTTCCATGGTACAGAATAAAAGAAAAACTTTAAGAATTTTTAAATAAATATTATAATATTATAATATTTTTGAGGGTTTTATATCAAATCGACAGAATCATTTAGCTATTCAATGCAGGAAGGTTGAAATTTTTATAATTGAGAGTCAAAAATTGAGGTATATCCATTCTGTCAAAATGAAAAGTAAAAATCTGAAATATTGTTAATGTATTACAGCACCAAACATATTGATTAGTACGAGGAGGCTGTATATCATGTCGATGCTGCACCTTGTATTGGCCTGTTGGCCCCGTTGACAATTTGTGTAAGGTTATATATTTAATTTTGTAGTTCATCATATGAGATAAGTGATTCAGGTTCGCATATGAGACAAACGTTTAGGCCAGAGCATGATGGATATATTGATGTCCAAGATACCAAATTCGGTCTAGCATAATTATCAAAACTATTTGCTATTTAAAAAATAATCTACCTCTTGGGCTGTTTTGCAGAGATGTTAACAATAAGTTACATTCAGGTGCTGAAATGGGTGAATTAGTATTGATTATAATGGTCAAATATTGTTTGTGTTTGGTAAAATAATGTGTAGGATTTTTTTATTTTTTATTTTTTATTTTTTGTTGCGTCATTACTTGCATTGCAAATGTATTTGTTCTTTTATTTGCCATGTAATTCTCCTTTATATCGTCGAGTAAGGAGGGCATGTTGGGTTCATGGCATCTAATACTTCATCTTCTATATGATGGTTTTGTTAAAAACATGTGAATTTGGATACTTGTGATCCATGCATAGAATGATTAATTGCAACATTATTTGACACTTTTGTTTATTATTTGAATCATCCATGTTTGATGAGATTCTCTAAGTTGCAATGTCTTTAATGTTACTATATGTTTAGGATTATAAGATGAGTAGATTTAATTTTGCTTCCAAATTGAAATGAAATTTATCGGCTATGAATTTATATCATTTGGATGCTATGTGTAGATACGATCAATAATATTATGTTTTCATTTGAATTGCTCTATTATGTTTTTGTTGCATTTGATATATGATACTAATGCTAGTAGATAATAGCATGTGTTGGGTATATGTGAATGTTGAATCTAGCTGATTAAACCTTAGACATGGGAAATAGTTGGTTCAACCTATCGAGAGAGAAAATCAAGAGGAAGGCATGAATCATCAATAGCAACCACAACTATCTAATTCAAGCCATAAAGATCTTAATCTAACAATGAAGTACAAGATGACAACATAAATCAAATGATAAATCAGATATATCTTAGCTTCTATGTCAAAGTTGATTCTCTTCCATTGCTTTTCTCAATTTTGCTTGTTTGCTCTTAGATATGAAGTGTGCACAATCTGCAATAAGTTCAATGTAAATGAATGAGCAAAATCTCAAAGAATGTAGTTAGCCATCAAAGAGATATGAGGGTTGCTTTTATAGAATTGATTTAGTTGGATGGACAATCAAGATTAAGAGGTGGATGATCAAGATTAAGGATCAAGAATCCTTGAGAAGAATTAATGAACAAGTTCACTGACTACAACTGGCTGCGGGAGTGTACTACGTGATTGATCAGTGAAGAATTGATCATCCAGTTGATTGGGAAAGAGTGTTCATTACAAAGGAGGTGGAATAAATGAGATAATAATTAATTTTTAGAGGAATGTGCAAAGATTAAATATTAAATAAAATAAATAAATTATTTTATTTATTTTAGAAGAAATATTTGACAAATAAATTAAATAATTAAAATGAGAACTTGCATAAGTATTTAATAATTAAATAAATTTAATTATTATTTACATGTGCAAGATTGAATTAACTAAATAAAATAAATAAATTATTTTATTTATTTTTAGAAGAAGATAATGTTGAGGAATTAAATTAAATAATTAAAATAATTATTTAATTTTAAAATAATTATTTAATCTTGGAGACAAGAACTAGATAAGAAATTTGCATGAGATTTAATAATTATTAAGGGAATGTGAAAGTGGGATTTAGATAAATAAATTAAATATTGTATTATCAGTAATGATAATGTTGAGAGATTAAAGGATAATTAAATGATTAAAGTAATTATTTAATTTAGAAAGTGGGAAAGTGGATAATTAAATAATAATTATTTAATTTTGGAAGGGATAATGAATGATTAATTAAATAATATTAATTTATTTAATTAATTTAGAAGAATAAAGAAAATTAAAGATGTAATTAAATAAATTGGCATTATTTAATTAATTAGGAAGATAAATAGGAGTCAAGGACATAATTAAATAAATAAGATTTATTTAATTAATTAAGAATATTAATAGGAGTTAAAGATATAATTAAATAAATAGGATTCGTTTAATTAATTAAGAAGAGTAAAGATAAAGTGAATTAATTAAATAACATAAAGTCATTTAATTAATAGTGGAATATGCATTAGTGATAATAATTAAATAATTGAAACATTATTTAATCATTAGGAAATGATGATAATTAGTATTAAAATGCTAGTCGTAGGCTAGGACAATTTTAGGTATCTACACAAACCATTTTAAATAGTCCTTTAAATATGAAAGGCACACTTTGTGTAGTGTACATTGCTTATGACTTGTCTAGGCCTAGCCTTTCACTCATCTTAGATTTTTCTCCCTTCATTCTTGTCTTGAGAAGTTGAAACTTAGTGTGGAGTTTAAATTATGGCTTTCGACTTGAAGGGGATCCTTTTAATTACCTTGGAACCAATTTTTATGCTCATGGGAACCCCATTGTCCATCCTAGGCCACACACACTATTTGAAATTGCAAATCTATTACAAGGCAACTTGATAAGCAATAGTGGCAATTTGCACTAATAATAAGGGTGGTTTAAGAGAGGTGATCTACATTGGTAGGAAAGGTGATTTGGATATAGTGAGCACTTCTTGAGATTTTTCAAGAAAGTTTCCTAAAGGTAAGTTGTACCCTAAGGATTTCCGTGCTTGCTTAGCACTTTAGTTTTGATGGTACTTTGTGTACCTTGTGATTTATCCATCATTTTTGTTGGATTTCATGTCTAGTATAAGAACGACTTGGATCACACAATCATCCTACCTCATAAGAGAGTGAACTAAAGGTTGGGATGTCACTACCACTTCAATGTGGACATGTGTTATGTCTTGTTTGGTTAAAGGGATGGGATGATGTTATTTTTCATCTCATTCTTCCTACATGCAAGTGATGGAGATTGTGGTCTTGGATCCAACCATCAAAGATAGAAAGAACTCTACCTCCTCACAGGGTCATCATGGGGATATTGTCAAGTGACCAAGTAAGTCTTCCACTTGTGGGATCATGGTTTGTGTATTGACTTTGTACTCTATGAGTATTGTGTTGTGCCATGACAAAAATAGGATAAGAGTGAAATTGTGACATGAAAATGTTGCAATTGCAATGAAAAAAATTGTTAGCGTTGCTAACTCCTAATGTCTTGGGTGAAAGCTCGAGGCATTACACATTGACTATACTAGAATCTACTCTAGTTCTTGATCCAAATTTTGACATATGGATCATCAACCATTAAATTAGGTTCCTAGTTCCTTAGCCTCCATAGAATTTACTTTATCTAGCAATAATTTATTTTGATTTTCTGTTTTGTAAAGAAATGTTTTTTTAAAAATCAAATCAATTAAATTCCTTATTATTTTCTATTGGATGATGGTTGAATCTAGTTTAAATAGGACACTTTAGTGTAATAAGGAATTAGAAATATACAAACAAAATGTAGTTCTATATTTTCATTCATTATGGTTATTTCACTTTAGTATTATTTAATGCTTTATTGTAAATAATATTAGTTCATTTCCTTAATACAATAGAAGGAATAAAGTAATTTTACTTCATTAGTAAACTAGTCTTTTATTTTCCCCTTCTAGATGGAATTTGTGATATTGGATTATGTGATGTTAGACCTAGTGATCATGATATCTTGTAGATTATTTTATATCATAGAGAAATTTGATTGGCAATTGTGGTGATTTACACTAGTAATAAGGGTGATTTTTCGTAAGAGGGACAATTTGCACTAGTAATAGAGGTGATTTGGAGAGAGTGAGCACTTTTCAAGATTTTATGAAAAAATTCCTAAAGGTAAGTCTTTCCCTAGGTTCTACTTTGTTTTCCTATTACTTTAGTTTATGATGGTACTTTTCGTACATTGTGAGTTATCTATATTTTTGTTTAATTTAGTCTATTGTGAGAATGACTAGTCCAATATGTGACTTGGTAAAGTCTTGATCTCTTGATCATCCTACCTCATCCAATGAATTGAAGGTTAGGATGTCACTACCACTTCAATGTGGACATGTATTATGTTAGCAATGTATTCTTCCTACATGCAAGTGATGCATATTGTGGTCTTGGATCTGGTAATTAGAGATAGAAAGAACTCTACCTCCTCACAAGGTGACCATGGGGATATTTTCATATGACCAAGTAAATATTCCACATATGCATTCATGTTGCATGCATTGAACTTATGCTCTATGAATGTTTTTGCATTGTGTCACAACAATTCTAGGACATATGAGTGTAATTGTGTCATGAAAGTGTTACTATTACAACACAACAAATTTTCTTATTGATTTGTTAACTAAGTATAACGTCTTGCATGAAAGTTTGGGGTATTGGATCAACAACCATTGAATTCACTTCCTTATTCCTTAGCCTCCATAGTATTTCCTTTATCTAGCAATGATTTTTTTAAATTTTTTATTATGTCCTAAATTAATCAATTAAATTTCCTATTATTTTTATTGGGTAACAATTGAAATTAGTTTAAATGAGATACTTTACTATAATGAGGAAATAACATAATACAAATAAAATGTAGTTCTATCTTTTCATTCATTATGGTTATTTCACTTTATTATTGTTTAATGCTTTATTATAAATAATACTAATTCATTTCCTTGATACACTAGAAATGATAAAGCAAAATCATTTTACTTGTCGTTATTAAACTAGTCTTACTATTTCCCCCCTTCTAGATAGAACTAGGGATCTTGGCTTATGTGATGTTTTTGAAAAGTTAAACAGCATTTACGGGGCACTATACCCCTCACAACGAGCCACTAGGGCCAAAAAAGGACTAAATGTAAATAGAAAACATTAACAGAAAAAAACCAGAGACAGCCCAGTGACAGCACACCAACAGCCAAAAACCAGCCGACAGACCAGCAACAAGAGCAGCTAACTGGCCTCATCCCAGTTCTTGATTAGGAGGTCGACCACCTCATCGCCCACCCACTCCTTATTTTCCTAGCTATTATTCCCCTCCAATTCCTCTTTTATGACATTTGACAGTGCACTAGTAACAAAGTGGCTCAGTTTCATTGTGAAGCAGGTCAAGCCCCTAAATCTTTTGTCCAGGGTGTTCAATCTCTTCGCCACCATGTCAGCATCTTCCCCAATATCCCTAGTCTCCTGAATCCCACCAGGCTCATTCACCAGCGGAGTGTGCGAGTCAGAACCATGGCCAGGAATCTTGTTGTCCATTGGAGTAGGCAAGGGCCCCCATGTCATCAATCTCATCACCAGAATCCTCCTCCTTATAACCCTTGCTATCAGACTGCTCCACCTCCGAAGTCCTCAATAATTAATCTCTTTGTGTTGTTCTTTGCCAGCCTCCCCGATCTCCTCCTAACACTTTCCCCACCAATCAGCTCTGTGATCCCCACAACCGTATCCCCTCTGGAATCTTTCACAACCACATTCTTGCCCTTGCCATCCTTAACAGTTGTAGCCTGCACGCATTTCTCCTTACCTTTTTTCAGCTTAGTGACATTATCAGTCGTGCCAACTTGGGTGGCCTTTAGCTCACAGAGCCCTTCCGCCACACTGGCATGAGCCATGCCTAACCCACCCTTAAGCTTTTTAGTGGCCAAATTGGTTTTGACACTCCCCACATTGTCAGTCCGAGGAGGGCTCTTGGACTCAACCGGAGAGATATGAATCAAAGAGAAGGGTTCAATGTTCTCAACACGGACAGTGATGGCTTTAGGCGAGCAGAGAGCAAGATGGAAGTGGTACAGGTGAAGGATAAGCCCTTGATGGAGCGGGAGAGGTGGGGAATCACAAGGGTTATGGGAAGCCGTTGCATTACATTTGTCCACCGAGCTTTCCAGGTCCATAAGAAGGAAAAACGGAAAGCTAAGGAGCATTTTATGTCTGAGATGGTTAAGCAGAGGGAAATGATAGAAGAAACAAGTTTTGTACCTACCTTCTAGCATCACATATTTCATCAGAGCCATGCAGACCATGTCCCATGGCTTAGGGAGCTCAGCTCTTTCAAACCCCACCTAATTCCTGACCGGAGTCTCCTCACCTTTGACGGCTTATGTGATGTTACACCTAGTGAAAATGATAAATTATTGATTATTTTCCATGTGCCTCTCTTGATTCATTGTTCCTTGAGGAGCCTAGTGTTACATGTTTGACAAATACACATGTTTCTCCTACACTTACATATGATAATAGTGCACCTTTTTCCATGCTTAAAGATAAACTTGTTGATTTGGAATTACCTATGTATGATGATTACCCTAGTGATATTTTTATAATAATCATACTTGTTCTATTCTAGTGATATGCCTATACATGATACGTCTTTTTCATCTTCACATGAGGTTGCAAGTTCTTCCTATATTGTGGCTTGTGGTCTATCAATGATATGTTAATGATGATCACCATGATATATCCTTATAATCTCATAATGAATACGATGGCATTATATCATGATGATTCATTAGTTCACATAGGTTCTAATATATTTTCCTTAGTGGATCTAATGAATTTCTTTGTGCACCATGATGAAATACTTTTGATATAGACTCATTTTATGGATCCTCTCTTATTTTCATCAAATGTATCTTTGAGTTATATTGGATCCATTTCTTATCAATCTATTATAGAACACACATGACATAGACTTGCACAAGGACAAAAGAACATGATGATATGTTACTAGATGATAAAAAATCTCCCACTATTATACATTATATGCATATACATATGAATATGGAATATGTTGAGAATCACATTTCATCATATGAGAGATACCTCATTAGTGAAATGAATCATCTAAAAAATATTAACATTTATAAGAAAATCCTTAAACAAAAAGATCTTATCAAATCAAGATTACACATTCCTTTGGAACATCATTTGAATTATCTTACTCCATTTGGATTTATGGCACCTTACTTCACAAAGTATGATGATAAAGGTGATCCATTATGAAATTCATGGTGCTTCCAAGTTATGTGCCTCCCTTATTTTCATGAGAATAAATTGATCACTATGGTGTTCCCATCAATTTTGAGTGGCGTTCGCTCACACAGTTTTTGCATGGATAACCTCTCAAGGAGGCATCATCTCACCATCCAATCTTTTGTTCTTTCATTATCTTTCCACCTAACTATGGCATATCATCATTTTCTTCATTTCTTATAATATTTTTTCTAGCTACTTCTATTTTCTTTGGAACAATGTTACTTTGAACATCATCTCAAAGAAGGAAAAAATGTAGACACTAAAATAATATGACCTTCACTATTATCACTAACATCCATTATTATCTTCTGAGACTTCTGATGGTTATCTTTCATGGGCCCTTTGGCCATTCCACCTTTGGACTCTTCATTGCCAAGGGTTGAATCTATGAATCATATGTCTTTGGATGCTTAAGTAAATATGATAGATCCTATTTCATTACCTTTTTGTGTAGCAGAGGATATCCCTTCCCCCTCCCCTCAATCTAATTTAGAGGATGATCCCCCGTGGAAGATTGTCAAAATAATAAAAAATGTTCGTCCTAAACATGTTTGTCCCTCCTACACCTAGGTTTTGGGTGCTTAGAGCATTAGGAAAGGTCTAGAGGAGGTGTAGTTGGCCATCTTTGTTTTTTTGTTGGCAACTTGGGTTCAAATGTATATGTGTTGTTGGTTGTGTTTGGTGTGTAACAACTTGGTTGATATTTTGTAGTAGCTTTCTTTTTTGGCTACTCTTTTTGTTGTTCTTTGATTGTGTGTTGGATGTCTCTTGTTGTAAAGGGTTTCAGGGCCCCTTTAAAACATTGTATTCCCTAATAAAAAACATTCATTATTATTCATTATTTTCTTAGTTCATAATCATTTAATTAAACAAATTCAATTATTTAATTAAATGAACTAATATTTCATATTAACCATTATTTAATAAATTATTAATATCCATCAATAAATTAAATAAATATCAAATTCCACCTTATATGCACCAATTGTACATTAAACAAATGATTAGATCCTCAAATTTTACTTCATCTAGTTAATTATCCAATCTATTCAATCCACATAATCCACTCATCAATTTATTGACTTCACTCATTCATGCAATTAGTTGACTCAGTCATGCACTTAGTTAAATATTTCAAGAAATAGTTAACTTCGCCTAACTTCCTCCATGCATTCACTTAACTACTTCATGCAAACAATTAACACATTAATCAATTATGTTAACGAGTTAATCAAATATGTTTGAGTAATAATCATTATTTTATTTTTATTTTAATTCTGAACTCCTCCATACTTTCCACCTCTCCTCATTAGCTCCACCAAAATCATGGATTAGACTGATGATCCAGAATTAAATCTGGACTATCCATTTGGTCTCCTGAAATTCTATAAATTTGACCTCTTATTCATCTTTTCAACATCCAATCCTATATGCAATCTTATTCTATTAATTTAATAATCCAATGAATACCATCATTATTCTAGCAAAATTAAATCACCCACATATCAATGCATCATGAGCACATCTCTACAGGACTCTCAATCTGAGGTTTGGGTGAGTTAGAGTAAAGTACTTTAAATGTTTTTATTTTGGATGCTATTTGTTTGTTCTATTTTTTATGTAAATAGTGCAATTGATAATGAAGAGTCTAATTGTTTTCTCACTCTAGCATATGCATTTTTTGAAGCCTATTATCATGATGAAACCAAAGAGACATAGTTTGGCAAAGGATCACCACTATATGAGGATATTTTGCAAGGTTAACTTCTATATATGGATGTTTTCCTATAGCATATTCATTTTGAGGATGACCCAGTTTTTGAAGAGAAAATGTACACATTAGATCATGCTCCTATAATACACTCCAAAAAGTGGCTTGAAGTTTTTATCTCTTTGAAAAATAATTGTAAAAACATCCCACACCATGCATGTAAATATGAGTAGCCAATAAATTATATTTTATTGATTTATAAATTGCATAAATACATAAATAGTACAATTGATGGATAATGCATCATTATATATTCAATATACAATGGTTAAATACTACAACCTTCATCAATCATTATAAAAAGTATAAAATATGTGATTGAGCCAACTTACCACATACAGAAAAGTGGTCTTACCTAAAGAAAAATGCACATAAGAAATCTCTAGCTTAAATTCACAAGTTAACCCCTCCAAGCTCTAGAGCCAATGGGGAATTCATTGAACCCATGTCTGTAAGGAACTTGATCCTCCCCCGCCATCAATCTGATAATAAAGTACTTAATGGATAACCCAAAAGTGTGAATTACAAACAACACTAGTGATTACCTTTCAGATCATTTCTTTTTCTATTTACATAGGCATTCAATCAAATCTAAAGTCAACAACTTATTCAAGATAATCTACTTTCACAACACACTTCCACAAATCAATAATATACCAATAAAAATATCAAACCACTCAAGACATTACAGCATATTAATTCAAACACTCATAATGCACATAAACTCAATAACATTACACAAGGAATAAGTTACAACAAAACAATCCTCACACAATACAACTCCACCATATGACACACTCTAAGATATCCCAAACCACACCAAGACTCATCTCCCAATTATGTAGTGTACCTCTATATTGACTACCCAACTTCTACTCAAAACTAAACATGTCACCTTAATGGTAACCAAGATATTCCACCTATTTCTAAAAATAGGATAATCAAGTGTTGTGAAGCTTGAGATAGACTTCTCACAATTGTTTACTCACAAATCCACCTTACAACCATCTAGGTTTTCAACTCACAAAGGAGAAAATACCTCACCAAACTAAGTTGGGCACACATGTATTCATCAAAACTATCTCATCCTAGAATTTGAGTCAAAAATGTATCACAAAATCTATTGACTCTAACCACTCATAACAATCAAAATAGTTTCCAATGGCATGGCCCTATGTGATATCTTTTAGACTTAATAATCAATATAGACTATAGAAAACTTCTTAGACACTAGCACAAATACATTCCAATCCTTATTTTGCACTTTATACGTGTTAGAATTTTAAATAAACTTTCTACTCATAATTCTTCTAAGTTTCGTATGGTTATTTATAGATAATTTACACAGAAAATAACACTAGAATATTAGGATAGAAAAGTAAGTTCCAAAAAATATTTTAAAAGTGCAATTCCAAAAACCACACATGATCATATTTATACGAGTATTTCTAATCACATTTGATACAATAAATTTGATAAAACACATACTTTACAATTTATAATTGGGCTTTCCTAGTTCACTAGCTTTCACTTTTTCCAATATTCTAAATCACCTAATTCATAGAAAAAAAAACACTATTCCAAAATAGGAATCAATTATCATTTATAGTTATTCATATATCATATGTTCATTCTTTAAAACCCAACAACATCAAACTCTTGTTTAATAAGAAACCCCTCTTCCTAGTTATCCATTTGCATACTTTTCTACACAAAGACATGGGGTTTCAAGTACACGGATCAATTTTCCAATTCTTTTTTTTGTATAGAAAAATAAAAATTAATTCATTATTTAAATCATTCATAATCATAGTGGGAAACTTTAAAATCCAAACTAATTAAACTACTATATTTTCCTATATTCGTACACAAAAAAAACAAATTATTTCCCTAAATATAATTTTTCATATTGATAGTATATCAAAACAAACTTAACAAAGTTTTCATATCACTCTAAACATTCTCTAATATCAAACTTTTTCTTAAATTGAATCAAAATCTTAACCCTAATAGATTCACAATTACAAAATTAATATTATTTTTGTACAATAAACACAGCTTCACATAAGATCAAACATCTCTTTCACAAACAAACTCTAAATATATTGTTTAAACCAAATGAAACTTTTGCTATAATAGTTTTGTGATAAAATATCCTACCTCAAACACTTAGCAATTCAAATCAAATTGAAGAAGAACAACCTTTAAAATCATAGTCTTTCAATTCTGAGAAAAAGTACTTCGGTCTTCAATCACTCGAAAAATGTGCATATGTTCTTCCTTGAATCCTAAAAAGAAATTATCTTGTCTTTTATAAGAAAAAATTCTTGTTCATATTATAAATATTAACTGTAGGAACAAAAATAAGATAATACTATTTTAATTATTTATAAAAGAAAATCAGTTAAAATAATGTATCATTACTCATGTGCATTTTCATAATAAAACATCTAGTATTAAAATATTAGATTTTTTAATTATTTAATTTGAAATCTATCCACAAATTAATTTTAAAGAGTTTTGTATCTACAATTCACAAATAGAAGATAAATATAATTAAATGTTATATTTTTCAAACTTCTTATAATGCAACTTGCACATTCAAGATTTTTAGTCGATCAAATAAATTTTAATCTTATTTATTCTTTTTTTTGAAATAAAAGTAATTTATTTGCACAATAATTAAAACAAATAAATTTAGTCTATGTACTCATAAATTTAAAAAGTATTACTAAATTATTTATTTTATTTAATTATCTCGTTATATGTTTTTCACACAATTGAATCATAAGTTGATGTTTTTCAATACTAAAACCTAGTGTTTATGTTTCAGTCACACAAAACAACTTGCCATAAAATATCTTTGTAGTATCGTTAAACAATCACAATAATGAATCCATAATTTATATTTAACTAAAATAATAGGGTTGACAAACCGTTTGTTTAGCAACAAGCACACAAGGAAGTGAACTCAATTCATAGTCTCCTATATCATCATATTTCAAGGCAATAAGACATGTCAAATTTACTGTGAAACGAGAAAAATATATCATCATAAAAAAAACATCTAAAAGAGGTCAAAAATGAGGGATCTTATAGCTCATTTTATACTTAAAGATGACAAACGACAAAGTTTGTCACCAAAAGATGATAGTTTTCTTCAACACATATACTTTGATGATAATCTAGTGTTTCAATATCCAAATTCAGATGGTTTGTTAGATCAAAATTCAACTGATAAAATGTTGAAAAAGTGTTACAAGAAATCTACAACTGATACTCATTACGACCCAAAAATTCAAAAATAGATGATGAATATTTTATTTCAACTACTTTAACCTGCTCCAAAAAGATTATGTCTCATATGAATTCATGATTTAATATGCTAAAGTGATAGGTGAAGAGGATAAAATTAGATATGATCAGTATTCATACAAAGCTACAAAGAGATATTTTCCTTTGAAAAGGAGAAACATCCCTAAATGCCCCCAATTCAGATTGGCACAAACTAGAATGTATGGAAGCACACTTACGTCATAAAAAATTGGAGAAATATGTTGGCCATGATAAAATAATATATGTTGTGTTTTAGGTGTTTATGGTGTTATTACAAAAGGGTTTGAAATTCAAGTGTCTTAGATATCATCATTCTTGTTATCAATTGATTATTAATAGTTGGTGTTTCAATGTGGAAAATAGTTTCAAAATCTTAGATGGCCACTTTGTTCAACTTTTTACTTTTAGCACCAATTGCATTAAACAATAGATAACACCAACAATGACTATTTCTAAGTGATGGATATATGCCTTTTTTTTATTTTATTAGTTATTTTAAGATTAGTTTGTTTTAAAGTTATTTTATATCAATGTTTTCTATAGATAAGGATAGAATTTGTTTATACTATCATTTCATAAATCTCTTAAAGCTATCTTTTGAAAGCCTATAATTAAGTGTTTTGGGCACATAAAATTTTAATAATATTTTATGTTATGTTTATTTTATAAAAACAGTCATTCAGTTTAAAGTTATTGTAATTGTGATTGTAATTTCTCTAAGTAAATTAAATTTAGCCAAACATTGTATTAGCAAAGTGACTATTTAAATTATAGTTTTCAATGCAATTTAATTTTACTTCTTGAAGTCATGCGATGTTCATTTATTTAAATATCTTCTATTGATGTAATCAATTGGCCTCTATTTTAGCCAATTAATAGTTGTGTTCATTTACCTTGAATAGTTTGTTCTCCTTATTATTTGATAGTATAAATGTAAGGCTTGACTATTAAAAGTTTGGCACATACATCCAAAGAAAAAAATATATAGTCGATTATTGCTTTCCATTCATGCAAAATCCCCCATTGAAATCTTATATACTATGCATAGTTGTAAATTATATCTTCAATTTAGTCAGAGTTAGTTTTAGGTTTAGTTAGGTCTCAAGGAGCTTCCCCTTACAATTTGAAGACCAATTCTTCTATTTTGTGTTGTCTCACAAGAAACAATTTAAAATGTAAACAAATCTTGCATTGAGTTTCTAGGAAGTGACAAGGGCTACATAGACTTATATATGTGACATGTCTTGCACCCCATATGTCCTATCATCCTATGACCACTAATCTAAACATGTCATTATCATCTTCCAAACAACCTAATTTCCCAACTTTATTCATTTCTTGTTTTCCTATTTCTTAGATAGTTAAGCAAGCTTTTATTTTATACAATTTTTAGTTATGATGCAAAAAGTTCTCATTGTGTAATTTTCCTATGTTTTACAAATTTTTATGGTGAGCATGTGCTAATGGACACATTTACACAATGAAATCATGCATTATCCATTATTTTATAAGTAACCCTAATGATATATTTGTATTAGAAATTGTAGATAAAACAATGATTACACATAGTGTATACCAGTCCAACCTGTTACTACTATTATGTAGACCACGCAGGGTCATAAACCATGGAACTACTTACAAACCATGCAAGGTCCCTATCAAAAATAAACTATAACAGAACTATAGCAAAATTATAACAACATTATACCAATTTATATATACATTATATCAACAGTGTCATGCTAGAATCTTTAAACAATGTTCATCCTTGGTCATTCTATGTTTATGTAAGGATCTATTATTGCCATATAAGGCCAACAAAAAGAACAAAATTTTGATATTATGCTATTAAAAAATAACTAGAATGTCATCGTTATGTCAAAAGTTCCTACTTTCACTATATTGGTCATTGTCATTCCATGGTGGGTCAATGTCTAATAGTTCTTCATTGGATCTCACAAATTCTATTGTGAGATGCTCCCCATGATTAACAATAAACCTTGACCTTTTCAAGAAATCAAGATATTTTTCCAATGTTTCAAGAGGATATTTTTATTGTATTTCTTTTGAAACTCAAAAAAGCTTTTCATGAATGGTACATAATATGCCATATTGAATGGCCAATGTCTTCCATACTTAATCTCAGCTTTGTTGGTATCTACACTCCCTTCTTTTAGTAGCTTTAGAAATTTCTCCATTGAAATACCTTTTGTGATTGTGACCTACACAAAAATATTATAAAAAATGAGTCTTCTCGTAGACTCGATAAGTACTCTCCTTGTACCCTAGAAGATATCCTCATTCCTAACCTTCCAAATTGCCCACAAAATATTATAAGATACTACAAGCCAAAATAAATTACAAGAAGTACTTAAGTCCTTCACATAGCCAAAGAGAATTTCTCGCCATTTGAACCTACCCTTATCCCCACACCCCCCAAGGTCAAAACAAAATATGTTCCAAATCTCTTTTACATGCATGCAATCAAAGAAAATGTGCTTAATGTTATCAAGTTTCCTATAGATAGAACACAAGTTCAACTTGGAAGAGGAAATGGCATAAGGAATCTTTTGTAGTAAGAGAAACCCTTTAAAGCATGCAGTTTGAGGTTTTAAAATAATTGACCATATAAGCTTAAAAATATTAACCATTATTTCTCAGAGAAATCAAGGTTCCAACAACTATTTAGATGCCTAGTCATAATTTGGGATTCAATCATATTTTTGTATATTAGTTTGGGCTTAATATTGTGTAAATTAGAATCATCACTCCATTTGAGTTTCTCAAGAAAATCATTGTTGCTAATACACAAGGAATTGGATGACCTTGCATGCTTCCCTAAGAACTAAGTAAGTTCTCCAATGGGATGAGGTAGATTAAATTCAATACTCAAAGAGGCCCAACTTTTTAATTGATTGTTCCATAAGATTTCATTAAAACATATAATACCTATTAAGTGACATGTTTTAGTAGAGAACCCTTGCAATAAGGCAAGGGGTTTGCCTTTATTAGTTAGATTCCACCATATTGATCTAGAAGAGTGTAAGGCACCCCTTTTTTGATCCACAAATTCCCAGTTTTTAATATGCATTCTTATTTGCTCTCAAACTTTCCATAGACTCTTAAACACATTGGATCCAATAGGGGATACAGGAAAATTTCCAAATAGTAGGTCATAGATAGGTAGGTGCTTCCAATTTTTTTCCTGTTTTGGAACTACTAACTATATATTATTCCCCACAAGGATCTTCCAAGCTTCCCTACCTTTTAATGCTTTAATGATCTATTTAATTGCCAAAGAGATGTCATGCTTTTTTAAGGATTTCAACCTTAAACCTCCTTTAGACTGTTAGGGTTAGAAGGGAGATATCTAACAAGTTAAATGCATATTTGATCAATAAAACAAAGAAATAAAACACACAGAGAATTATAGCAGAAACAAGACAACACAGAGAATTTAATGTGGTTCACCCAATCCGGGATACATCCACAAAATCGCAACCATCCAATGATTTTATTATCTAGTACAAAACACATTACAATCTCATGAATAATGCCATACTACAACTCCCCATCCCAGCCGCTTATAACAAGCTTTTAGAAGCTTCCAAAAATTAGGGTTCTACAAAGTCGGTCTTTTCCATTTTTTTTTGGTGAAATGGCAGATGAGGGTAAGTTGAAGGTTGAGAATTTTATGGGAAAAACTATCAGTTATGGAATATGCATGAAGAGTGTACATTATAGCATGATCAGTCGCCACATAGCGGCAATCTCCCACTTGGAGACTGGTCAGGCTCTACACCAACACCATCTCCTACTTGGAGAATGATCTTGGACGATACCGCTGCACTTACAACTCCCACTGGAAATAAACACCATGGACCCTACTGCTCTGTTATACTTTTAACCATCAAGACCAATCGAAGCTGAAGAGGAGCTCACTTTCTCCCTTGTCACTACCTTTGTAAACATATCTGTTGGATTGGCATCTGTATGTATCTTTTCTAGCTTTACCTGTCCATCCTCCAATAATGACCGAATGAAATGATATCTCAACTATATGTTTTTGGTTTTAGAGTACAAGGCATAATTCTTTGCAAGATGTATAGCACGTTGGCTATCTGTAAACAAATGATTTTCAGCCTATTATTTTCCCAACTCTTCCATGAAAATTTGTAGCCATATCATCTCCTTTGGTGTCTCTGTTGCAGCAACATACTCTACCTTTGTGGTGGATAAAGCAACCACCTTTTGCAATCGATAAATCCAACTCACTAATGTCCCACCAACTGTAAATACATAATCCGTGGTACTCTGCCTAGTATCTATATCCCCTGCCAAATTTGAGTCAACATAGCCTTTTAAATTAGTATTAGAGCCCCCAAAACATAAACATTTATTGGATGTACCTCTCAAGTACCTGAGAATCCATTTTATTGCATTTCAATGCTCAACTCCAGGATGACTCATATACCTTCTAACAACTCATACAGCATGTGCAATATCTGGTCTCATGCATACCATGACATACATTAAACTACCTACAGCTGAAGCATATGGTACCTTGGACATTTTTCCTTCTTCCTCTTGTGTCTTTGGACACATATCCTTAATCAATTTGACATGATTGGACAAAGGTGTGCTGACAGCTTTTGCATTCTCCATGTGAAATCTCTACAACACCTTTTCAACATAATCAACTTGAGATAGAAATAATTTTCTATTTTTCCTATCTCTTGTAATCTTCATACCAAGGATTTATTTTGCTGCCCCCAAATCCTTCATAGCAAATGAATTTTCTAACTGTTGTTTTAACTCCTTTATGTGATCCATGTTAGACCCCGCTACAAGCATATCAACATATAAACATAAAATAATGTAGCGATCTTCAGCTAACCTCTTAAAGTAAACACAATGGTCTGAATTACACCTATTATAGCCTTGCTTAGCCATAAAACTATCAAATTTAATATACCATTATCAAGGTGCTTGCTTCAAGCCATATAAACTTTTCTTCAATCTGCACACTAGTTTCTCCTTACCTTTGACCTCAAATCCTTTTGGTTATTCTATATATATTTCCTCTTCCAAATCACCATGGAAAAAAGGCAGTTTTAACATCAAGTTGTTCTAAATGCAAATCTTCAGTAGCCACAATACTTAAAACAGTACGAATAGAAGTCATTTTAACAACTGGAGAAAAGATTTCATCAAAATTAATACCCTTTTTCTATGCAAATTCCTTTACAACTAATATGGCTTTAAATCGTTTTTTACCTTCATCCTCCTCTTTCAGCCTATAAACCTATTTGTTTGGTAAATCCTTTTTACCTGCAAGCAACTTGCATAATTCTCAAATCTAATTTTTCATAAAGGAGTCCATTTCTTCTTCCATTTGATGCTCCCACTGAACCTTGGTATCCACCTGCATAGCTTCATCATAACATTATGTTTCACTAGCACTAGTTAATAAAATAGAATACAAAGAGGGAGAAAATCTTTTTGGAGGTCTACTTATCTTTGAAGATCATCTAACATTCACTGGAGTTTGTGGTATTTATTGTTGTTGTTGTTGTTGCAAAGCATGAGGAACCACTGGAACATCATTGTTTGGAGTATCATCCAATACTGCATAATCATTTTATTTCTTCTCATGTTGCTGCAACTGATCTTTGTCCAACACTTTCTCATTGAATATGACATCCCTGCTTCTCACAATTTTCTTATTTTCAATATCCCAAAGCCTATAACCAAATTCATCACTGCCATATCCAACAAATATACATTTATTTGATTTTTTATCAAGCTTGGTTCTATTTTTAGAATCTACATGTGCAAGTGCTTTACAACCGAAGGTTTTGAGAAAAAAATAACTCACCTTAGTTGTCCATGCTTCCTCTAGAATACCACAACCCAAAGGATTAGAGGGACCTCTATTAATTAAATAAACAACAACGCTTATAGCCTCTTCCCACATGTTTAAAGTCAACCCAACATGCAATCTTATAGTATGTGCACACTCCATTATTTTTCTATTCATGCGTTCAGCACTCCATTTTCCTATGGTGTCCTTAGAACCATTTTCTGCTTACAAATACCATTAGAGGAACAATAATCTTCAAAATCTTTGTTTTCATACTCACCACCATTATCAGATCTAAGACATTTTAACTTTTTACCTGTCTCATTCTCAACCAAGCTTCTCCATTTTTTAAATGTTTCAAATACATCAAATTTATGCCTAAGGAAATAAATCCAGACCTTCCTATTTGCATCATCAATGAATGTAACATAATACTGAGAGCCACTGAGAGAAGATACTTGAGTTGTTCCCCATACATTTGTATGCACAAGCTCCAATTTCTCATATTTCTTTTGTTTTCCATGCACACAACTTTCACAGAAATCCATAGTAACACATTTTAGACTTGGTAAAACATTCTTTGAATGAAGTAATTTCATACCTTTTGCACTCATATGCCCAAATCTATTATGCCATAGTGTTGATTCAGAATCCACAGCAACTATCTGATTTTTTGTCTGCTAAACTGCAACAATTGTTCCTGAACATTGATTTTTATCTGCAATAGCTAAAGTAGAAGGAACAATATGACCTATATAAAGATATAAGGTGCCTACTTTCACACCTTTTGTTACCACTAAGGCACTTTTTGTAACCTTCCAGTTGTTATCACTAAATGTAACAACACAACCTTCATCATCTAGTTGCCCTGCTGAAATTAAATTTCTTCTTAACTTTGGAACGTGCCTTACCTGATGTAGTAGCCAATGATTCCCATTCTACAGCTTAATCTTGATTCTTCCCTTTCCAACAATCTAACAAGGTTTGTTATCTCCCAAATAAACCAGCCCAAAATTGCCTTGGACATAATCAAGAAAATAATTTCTATGGGGCAGAGCATGAAATGAAGCCCCTGAATCTAACACCCAAGAATCATCAACATTGTCACGGGAAAGATCAAAGCATCCTCATTAGATTTATTACTTACCACATTTTCCTCTTTATTTCCTTCCTTTTTGTCTCCTTTATTTTTCTGAGACCAACAATCTTTCTTTAAATGACCTGGCTTACCACAGTACCAACAATCCCTCTTGTCTCTAGATTAGGACCTTTTGTCCTTTGATTTTCCTCATGACTTCCCACAACTTCTAGAATTATTTCATCTCTCCTTTGTTTTGTCCCTGCTTTCTACATTCAAAACACTACCTGATGTGGATGTTCCACCTAAGTTTTTCCTACGAATTTCCTCGTTCAAAATAACACCAACAACATCATCAAATCTCAATGTATTCAAACCAAAAACATAATTGCTAACCATTACCAAGCTATTTTAGCTTTCAGGAAAATAACACGGAATCAAAAGAGCCCTAACTTCTTCATCAAAGTTTACATTTACAGAAGTTAATTGACTGGTAACTGCATTAAACTCATTTAAATGATCATCAACTAACCCACCTTCTACCATTTTCATATTAAATAAACACTTCATAAGAAATACCTTATTCGAAGCAGAAAGTTTTTCATATAACTTTGCTAGGGTTTCCATCAACTCTTGAGTTGTCTTTTCTTTTGTAATATTGAATGCCACCGATTGTGTCAGACATAAACAAATACTGCCAAGTGCCTTTCTATCCAAAATATCCTAGTCGTCATCAAAAATTACTGAGGGTTTCTTAGTTTTCCCCTCTAATGGTCATCATAAATCCTTCTGATAGAGGTAGTCCTCCATCTGCATCTTTCATAACTGATAGTTCTGCCCATTAAACTTCTCAACCTTCAACTTACCCTCATCTAACATTTCTCCCACTCAACCGTGAGACTCCCACTCAACTGTGAGACCTTCTTGCAAATGATAATTGAACACAACCTTGATTTGATACCACTTGTTAGGGTTAGAAGGTAGATATCTAACAAGTTAAGTGCAGATTTGATCAATAAAACGGAGAAATAAAACACACACAAAATTGTAGCAGAAACAAGACAACACAGAGAATTTAACGTGGTTCACCCAATCCGGGCTACATCCACAAAACCACAGCTATCCAATGATTTTATTATCCAGTGCAAAACATATTACAATCTCGCGAATAATTCCATACTACAACTCCCCATCCCAACCGCTTATAACTAGCTTTTAGAAGCTTCCAGAAATTAGGGTTGTACAAAGTCATTTTTTTTCCTTTTTCATTTTTTTTCCTTTTTTTTTGGGTGACAAAGCGAAAAAGCAAAGAAAAAAATTCTCGGGGGCTACCATCCCTGAACCCCTACCTGAAGCTCGTTCTAACCCTGAACCTCAATGAGGATACATAAAGAGTGCACAATATAGCATGATTAGTCACCACATATTGACACAGACTTTATGTTTAGCCTTCTTAATTTTCATTCCTTTTATGTTTGGGTTTTTTTATTTTCTTTTCTTTTCAACTGATTTCTTCGTAATGTGTGTCCACCCCCACCTTCCCCCCCCCTCTCTCTCCTATTTTTAAACTATCTAGGTCTACAAAAAATCATTCTTACATCTCCTTGAGCTCTATATCCTGATGATGGATCATAGAGTGTAATCTGAAATGTTGATTCAAAAATTGGCACACAATCAAATCCAGAAAACTACAAAATTTGATGATATGGATTGTGGAAATCTAATAGCATTGATTTTGATAGGTGTGAAGGAGACTCAATTGTGGGTATGATTTAATACTAGAGGGGTTATATCCAAGGGGGTCTTGTCTATCCCTCTTAAATTAAAATATTAGTTTTTCTAAAAAAAAGTGATATCAAGAAATCAACATGTCCCAAAAGTGAGACACACTATTGTGGAAGCGCCTTGATATATTTGTATTAGAAATCATAGACAAAATAATGATTACACATAGTGTATACCACTCCAACTTGTTACTGCTATTGTGCAGACCATGCAGTGTTTAAGCCATGGAACTACTTACAGACCATGCAGGGTCCATATAAAAAAGAAACAATAATAGAACTATAGTAGCATTATAATAGCATTATACTAGTTTATATATACATTACATCAACAGTGCCATGCCAAAATATTTAAACAATGTGTATCCTTGGTCATTCCAGGTCTATGTAAGGATCTATTACTACCATATAAGGCCAACAAAGAGAACAAATTTTGATATTAACTATTTACAAATTAACTAGAATGTCATCATTATGTCAAAAGTTCCTTCTTTCACTGTGTCAATCATTGTCATTCTATGGTGATTCAATGTCTAATAGGTCTTCGTTAGATATCACCACTTCTATTGTGAGATCTTCCCCATGATTAATAGCAAACCTCGACCTTTTTTGAAAAACAAGATCTTTTTCCAATGTTTCAAGAGGATATTTTTTATTGTATTTCTTTTGAAACTTTAAAAATATTTTCATAAACAGTACTTTATGTGTCCTACTGAATGGCCAGTGCCTTCCAAACTTAATCTCAAATTTATTGGCATCTACAATCCCTTCTTTCAATAGCTTCATAAATTTCTACTTGGAAATCTCTATTGTGATTGTGACCTGCAAAGAAATATTATTAAACATGAGTCTTCTCGTAGACTTGATAAGTACTCTCCTTGTGCCTTGGAAGATATCCTCATTCCTAGCCTTCCAAATTGCCCACAAAATTTCATAAGATACTTCAAGCCAAAATAAATTTAAAGAATTACTTAAGTCCTTCACATAGCCAGAGAGAATTTCTTGCCATTTGACCCTACGCTTATCCCCCCAACCCCTAGTGTCAGAACAAAACATGTTCCAAATCTCTTTTGCATGCATGCAGTCAAAGAAAATATGTTTAATATTATTAGGTTTCCTATAGATAGAACACAGGTTCAAATTGGAGGAGTAAATAGCGTAATGAAGCTTCGATAGTAAGAATCCACTTAAAGAATACAATTTTAGGTTCTAAAACAGTGGACCATATAAGCTTAAAAACCTTAGAGCACTATTTCTCAGAGAAATCAAGGTTCCATCAACTATTTAAATACCTAGTGATAACCTGGGATTCAATTATAGTTTTGTATATTATTTAGGGATTAATAAAGTGTAAATTAGAACCATCACTCCATTTGAGTTTCTCAAGAAAATCATTATTGCATTCACAATATACAAGGAATTGGATGATATTGCATGCTTCCCTAAGAATGAGTAAGTTCTCCAATGGGATGGAGGTAGATTAAATTCAGTACTCAGAGAGGCTCAAGTTTCTAATTGATTGTTCCATAAGATGTCATTAAAACATATAATACATTTTAAGTAACATGCTTTAGTAGAGTGGCGTGCCCTAATAAGGGCTATGCCACTTGCAGTGAAGAGCCTGTTGAGGAAATGTTGAGCTAGAGCAGAAAGGACATGAAAGATACGGTTGGGGAGGTTTTGTCGCCTCCCCCTATTTTGAAAAATAGGGAGTTGATTGTGGAGGATAGTAAAACTAAGGTGGTGAGGTCTGCTAGCAAAATGCTTGAGATGCATACTCCTCATAAAATGGTTGGTAGACAGGATGTTGTAGGGTTTCCTGATGAAAAGGAACAGGGTGTTGTGGTCCCTTCGGGTGGGCTCCGGGATCAGAAGAAGGACAAGATGGTTGTGGCTGATGTTGAGCAGGTTGTTGTGGATTCTCTTGTGGTGGACCTGGACAGAAGGACAAAAAGGATGGTGGTTGCTACTAAGATCATGGAGTCTATCCAAAAAATAAAACTTTGACTATGACGTTGATTGTTGTTGAAAAGGGTAAGGAGGTTGCTGCTGATTTGGATAAGGCTAGTTCCTTGCATGAGGAGGATGAAGAGGGAAATATGTTTTTAATATTGGTAAAGATAATATTGTTGATGTTTTGGGAGCCGTCAAAGAGGGCTCTATTGTTTTTTATAAGCATGGATTTTCCATGAATTGAATATGACTAATGTGAGAGTGAGGGGTGTGTTGAGAAAATTGGAGGATTCCTCTGTACAAGATCAGATCGATGATTTGATGAATTCCCTGAAGATTGTGGTGGAGGAAACGCTTCTAATGAAGCAGAACCTGGAAGGAAGAATCCTCACCTTGGAAAATCTCATTGATAGGATTTATGCTAATCTGGACAAAGGTAGGGAGGGAGGGGAACAAAACTGGGTTTAATGCTGAGTCTATGGGTATCACTTCCCCTGTGGACAGTGTTAAAAATGGTAAGGATATTGATTTTGATGATGTTGATGACAAGCTACTGGAAGGGGAAAATTTTAGTGATAAGGATGTTGATAAGGGTTGTGTTTTGATTGGTGAGGTGATATCGGGTGGCCTAGGGCTCGAACCCACAACAAGATCAAAGTTAAGGCATGTGCTCCTCATGATCCACCTGCTGCTGGGGATGAAGGCGTTAAGACTGTGGCCTATGATGTGGAGGCTACAGATATTCTGAATAATATGTAATGCTATTGGTTGGTGTCCTACTTTTTTGTTGACTTTTTGTTGTGGTCTTGTTGGGGTTGGGCTGATTTTCTTTAGTTGCCTTTATCTTTCGGTTCAATTGCTTTTGATGTAAAGGGTTTCAGGCCCCTTTAAAACCCATTTTTTACCTTTAATCAAAATATGCTTTAGTAGAGCACCCTTTCAATAAGGCAAGGGGTTTTTTTTTATTAGTTAAATTCTACCATATTGATCTAGAAGGGATTAAGGCACCCTTATTTTGATCCATTTATTCATAATTTTAAATCTACAATCTTATTTTCTCCTCTAGATTTCCATAGACTCTTAAACACATTGGATCCAACAAGGGATATAGGAAAATTTCCAAATAGTAGGTCATATATAGGTAGTTGCTTCCAAGTTTTTGTCTGTTTTGGAATTGCTAACTATATATTGTTCTTCACAAGAATCTTCCAAGATTATTTACCTTTTAATGCTTTAATGGTCTATTTGACTGCCAAAGAGATCATTTTTTTAAGTCTTTCAACACTATGCCTCCTTAAGTCTTATCTAGGAAAAACCAATCCCACTTAACAATATGTTTCTTTTTATTTCATTTCCCATCAAACCATAGAAACTGTTCGATCTTCTTTTGGATTTCGATTATTTGGTAGTTTTTGAACAACCATACTAAGTAGTATAGAATATAGGATGAGAGAATCTTTTGAAATACCTATATTCTTCTAGCCAAAAATAAGTATTGTTTATTCCACTAACTCGGTTCTTTATCTATTTTACCCTTTATCAAATCCCACTTGTCTTTTAAACAAGGATTTATAGCAAAGGGGATTCCAAGATACCTAACATGTTTGTTAGCCCATCCCTATGAAATTTACATTTGCTAAACTACTTTGGGGGATAATTGTCCCCACTAAGCATTATAGATTTCACCTTTGATAGTTTTGCTCCAAAATCCACATAAAACATTTCTAGCTTCTTAATATGGTTGACAACATTTCTTTCTTCAAGCTTAAAAAAAATGTAGTATCATCTACAAACTAAATGTTTAGGAGGTCATTACCATTAGGGAGTAATAAACCTTTTATATTAGGGGTCATATAAGAGTCACTTAGGAGGTAATATATAGCATCTGAGGCTATCACAAACAAATTAGGAGCAAAAGGACAACCTTGTCTTATTGACCTCTGCAAAGGAAATTGTCCAGATAATGATCCATTAACATCCACTTGGGCAATTGCATCATTCAATAATGTATTAAACATTTACAAAAAGAATTTTGGAAAACCAAAAGCTTCAAGGGTCATCATTAGAATGGACCATTCCACCCTATCATAGGCCTTTTCAAAGTCAAGTAAGAGTATACCAACATTTTGGTTGGATACTCTTACCTACTTCATAGCTTCCAAACTTGTTATGAGGTTTTACAAAATATACCTACCCTTAATAAATCCATTTTGAGTTGTGCTAATAAATGAGGGGAGGATGTCCACCAACCTTAAGGCCAATTTTTTGCCAAAATCTTATAGGAGAAATTAATTAAGGTGATAGGTCTCAAGTTCTTAATTAAAGACTTGTCCCCTTCTTTAGGCAATAGTTTAATTATACCTTTATTGATATTACTACCTAAAGAGCCTTTATCTATAGCTTCATTGTAGACCTATAATAGATCATCACTTATCCAATCTATGTTCTTTTTATAGAATTCTATTGGTAGCCAGTCAACTCCTTGAGTCTTATCATTTTTAAGTTTTTGAATGGCTTTAACAATTTCTTCATTAGACACTCTCTTATCCGGAATTTCTCCATTTTTTTCAAAGATCTTCCTAGGTATTGAAATTTTAGAAAGGTTTCTATATTTTTTTCCTTGAAGGTTGTCCCCTTCAGAGGTAAAGAGTATCTTATAGAAAATGTAGAATTGATTACTTACTTATTTGGGATCACTCAAAAGCTTGTTGTCTACCCAAACATTTTCAAAAGAAAAACTTACATCCTTTGTCCCCATTGCTTAGCCAATTTAGTTTTTCTCTTACCCTTAATCCTTGGATTTTGTTTAAAGATATCTCAAATTATTCTTAGTTGAGATTAATTCTTTATTCAATCCTATATTCTTGGGATCATTTTGTAGTTCATACTCCAACTAAAGTCTTTTCCTGGGGATCATTCTCATATTTCTCATTATCTATGGATCTTTTCTTACCTATAGTTTGAAATATAACTAACCAACCTTTAACATTGTTATTTCATCTATCATTAGTTGGTACATTTTTTCACATCCATCTATAAATTTCTCTAAGAGTAAAGATGGCCTCATTATAGTCTTCATCTTTTAATAGTTTGATGTTTAGAAGGAATTTTCCTTCTTTTTTGCAGTCATGTGGATCTTAGTATTGACAAGATGATGATTAGATAAGGATCAAGGAGATACCTTAACCCTACTACCATCATTGGTTTGATCAAAAATGAAAATTTCCCTATTAGCATAGAATCTATCCAATCTGCAATAAATCCTCCTTTTCCCTTTTTGGGAGTTACACCAAGTAAACCAAATATGTTTATTTTATTTTTTAAAACCTTCAAGAGGATCAAATAAGTTAAGTTTATTCTTCATTTTGTACCAAAAATATTTTTCATTTCCTTTCCACTCCATTTCACTTCCTCAGTCATTATCCTCACTGTTCTCAATCATGTTAAAATCTCATCCCACTATCCATGGGATGTCTTGTAGGCTATACATCCATCTTTGAAGCCCAATTCTCTCCCTATGTTCATTTGGGGCATAAATTGAGCATAATCCAAACTTCCTATTATCCTTTTTATTTATATTCCAAACAACCTTGTTGCATGGAGAGATTCCATAATCAATCACAAATGGAGCCCATTTGTTAGATAACGGGATGACAACTCCCACTCTACCCTTGTTATGTTCAATACAGCATTGGGTGGCCTCTTTTCATATGAATCTAAGATTAGTCTTTAGAGTAAAGTTAACGGCTTTTACCTCTTGCAAAAATACCACATATTTATTTTGGTTTAGATTTAACCACCTCATGACAATGTATTTCTTATTAGGGGATTCCAAACCCCTAATATTCCAGCTAGTGCAATTGATTATCATTAGCACTAATAAATGGGTGCCATCCTTAGAGCTCCTAAATCTCTCAAAGCATTTAGGAAGTATTTCATCCTTATCTATTCTTTTTGAGGAAGTCTTTGCATCCTCTCTACTTCTTTGTTTTTTCGTTTTCTTGTTTATTTTAATCGATCCATTTGTTGAAGGATCAATTCCTTCATCTTTTGGCATTTCACTCTCACTATCAAAGGGATTAGCCTTAGAATTAGGGTAAGTGAACATATCTCCAAACTCCATATTGAGTATATTGCCTATTTCCACTATAGATTTTTGAATGCTATATTCATTTGTCTTACGCTCTTTATTAGCACTTATTTTCTCAATCTTGTCTAATCCTATCAGATGGGCATCCCTCACATGTCCATAGTTAGAACTTGGCAAAGCTAGCATAGAAGGGCTAATCACCTTACTATTTTTTGCCAAAACTTCTATGTTATTCCTATGTTCAATGTTGATAATCTATTTGAGATTTTCAATTGTTACTTATTGGGTATCATCTCTTTGCCCCTTAGTTATGTCTAAGTCAAACCCATGAATATTCCACCTTTGCTCAAAGTTAGAGCTAGGTAGTATTGGCCTACTAGTGTTGAGCCTACTCTAATTGATCATTTTTCTTATTGTCCTTATTTTGTATGTCCACTTTAGCACCTCCTTGCTTGCCCTTATCCAGGACTAATTCCTAGGCACTATTATTTTGTCCAAAATTAGGATTGGACAAGGAGAGCATAGAGGGGCTAAATTCAATATTTTATTCCTCATGAGGAAAGCTTGTAGAGGAATTTTCATTTGTATTTTCTTTTGTGTTTCCCTTTTTTCGGTTGTCAACCTTAGCACTCCTTTGTTTTCCTTTGTCCAAGGCTAAGTCTTGGGAAAAATTATTTTGTCCAAGATTATCCTTAGGCAAAAAAATCATAGATGGGCTAAGATCAATATTATCATTTTTAATCATTTCCTTATTGTTTTTATTCATGTTCTCAAACACAATACTTTTTTTATTTCCCTTATCCCTGACTAAATCCATGGTAGTATTTCCTTACCGCTGGTTAAGCTTAGGCAAGGAAAGAAAAGAAGGGCTAAATTCAACACTCAATTCCACTTGGGTTGATCTATTAATAGGGTATCATTATTATTTGTCAAATATGCACGCATTATTTCCTTTTCCATTTTTCCATCTAAGATATAGATCTTCCTTTAGAAATTTTATTATTCATGTTGTTAGTATTGGTCTTGTTGTTAGGGTCAATAATACCAACCTTAAAAGTAATATTCACTATATTTGTACTAATATTAATTTTATTTTCTTCTTCTGATAAGGGAAATTTCTCTCTTACTGCTTCCTCAATTTTATTCCTTCTTTTATAAACACTTCTAGCTTTAGCTATTCTTTGTTTTATCTCTTACAAAATACGCTCTTGGGCATTTTTTGTCCCTGGGTAGGATTAGTTAGAGGAAGTGGACTTGAATTATTCACAAAATTAAGATCCCTTTGGGGGGTATTGATGACTAAGAGATCCGTTGTAACTCTCGAGTCATTGGATTTTGAAATCTTGTTTTGATTTTCATTATTGCCCTCATCTGCAATAGGGAAAGTATTATTAGGTTCCAAACTGTGATTTTTAATGGCATCCCTTGATATATTTTCTCATTATTAACATAATTAGTATCCCTGTTAAAGGCCTTTTATTCTATTTCCACCAGGGTTTACTTTAGGTGGGTCAGATTTTACATTGTCATTTGTTAAATTGATAGAGTTTTCTTCAGCATTATTACTGTTGTCCCCGTTGCTAGGGTCTAAGTTAGCATTTCTTAGGTGAAACCTAGGGTTCCCAATGTTTCTTTTAATGATAGGGCAATTCCTTCCAACATGCCCTTCTTTTTTACACAAGAAGAAGGCATTCAATCCTCCTAGTATTTATATATTTCACATTACAATTTTTCCCCCAACCTCAATCTCTATCACCTCTGGGGACAATGAGACCAGTAGCCTTGCATCCATATGCAAGAGAGTGACCTTTGTCTCTTCAACCTTCATGACACTACCAATCGGGGAAAGCTATTGTGGCAAAAAACTCCACAGTTGGAGAGGCATGTTTTTAACTATAACCCATCTAGGGTACGAGAGGGCCAAAACCTCTATATTTAATGCAACCACCATATGTGCATTAGGGGAAACGACTCCGACTAGTTACTTAGGGTCTAGAGGGGAGTGCTTACCTTCTCCTCTGTCACCTAGCATATCTTCGCAGAACCTACCATCTACCGCTGCCTCAAATCTAGTGGTCTTTGACACTCTTTCCTTTGAAAGCCCTAAAATAATATCTCGAAAGGATTTCACATTGTCTTTAACACTAGCATTAATGTTTATTACCCTATCCAAGTCATCGAGGGGCTCAGTCGAAACCTTATCGCCCCCTCCATAACTCTTGAGGAATGACCAAGCATCAATCACCCCTCTAAAAGAAAATGCAACTCCACAAAGGGATTTAGGGGCCAAAGTGAAGTATAGCAGGACAAAACTAAAGAACACAAAAAAACACATTGAAAATAACAGAAACCAAAATACTCACATACCCCACATTAACGAGGATAAAGACCAAGGGCACAAGAAGAGTATCAAAGGGGTAAAGAAAACCTAAACGCCCTTCAAGGTGGGCTACCAAACACCAAGTCATGTGATGCAACTAACCCTAATGATATTCTTGTATGACTAAGCATATACTTTATATGCAGATTTGTAAGTGCTACATGCGTTGAAATAAATGGTTATTTTAGGGTTCACACACATTTCAAATTGGGAGTAAAATGTATAGGTGAAATTTGCATAGTCATAACAGTTCTCATTTAGTTTTGTGCCCTTTTTGAGGGATGTAGATACATGTACATATCAACAAATGGCACAATCTTGTGCAAGGTTGAGCTCATTCCCTTGGCCTTTACACATCCCTATACACACATTTTCGCATTATACACACACACTTTGATACTTTTATCTTATCTAAGCATTTATTATATTCATCTATACACTCACCCAAAAATAGTAATTATTCATATGGATCTAATAGTTTTCCCACCCATGGTCATTTCTACAAACACAAACTTGATCCTTGCCTTTTCCTATTTCAAATTCAAATTCTAACTATCACTCATCCTTTATTACTAAGCTAAGTACATTTTTTACAAAATCGGTATTATATGCCAGTATTTGAAGGCATTCATTGATCATCTCTAAAGCATCATCCCTTTATCCTCTAAATCATTTATTCAAATATCATTCACATTTAGGAAAGGGAACACGTCAATTAGTGCTCTAAAATGAATCTAGATGTAAAAATTCACGGTACAATATATGAATGGCTAATGAGCATTGTCGTTATTTTTTGTCTAGATTTTTTGAGGGTTAACTGTGATGTCCCTGCTCTAGTCAGTTCTTAGGAGCAGTGGAGTTAGCCTATCTCTTGGACCTTTGTAGGCTGACAGGATCTGGTTAGAGGGTTAGTGGCCATTTTTAGTGGGTATTGTCGTTGCCCATTCCTTCACTCCACTATTGGTTTCAGTATAGGCATTTATGGTTCAGTGTTTGCCAACTTTTGACGGCACAGAGATATATGGAGTTTGGAGGGAGTTATGAATATTTAAGTGATTTAAGTTAATTATTTAACTTAACGTTTTATTATAAAATCAAATTGACTTTATAAATATTATATCACTTACATATTTCATAAAGTGATTAAAAATTAAATCACTTAAGGTACAAAAGTGCACTCAACTTGGTAAAGCAATTATTTAATTGCCACCTATGGAAAAAGTGAATTAAATACATTTTAAATGTATTTTAATAAGCCAAGTCGAAATTTTCTTGAAACTCGTGCCTTTTGGGGATATAAGGCATTTTTGGCAAATAAAATTCATTCATGATTATTTGACTTTGCCATTTGGTTTTCTCCTGTGCTATTCTCTGAGACAAGGGTTTTGAGCATTTCTTCCATTGAAGAGCGAGTTCTTCTTTAGTGTTGAGCATTTTTGAGACTGTGAGAGACCAATCGAATTAGTGCATCTGTTAGGGCTTCATACAAAAGTTTTGTTGTGCTTCATCTGAGTTATTTATTCAGCATTTCAATTTTTGCAATAAGGAAAAGGGCTTATCTACCCTGGACACCATTCTTCATCAGAAACCTAGCTCCAAACAGGGTCGTACCATAGCATCAGAGGGTTGTATTTTCTCCTTGGGAGGCGTGCTTTTCTATTTGAGGCGTGTGAACTCAGAGGCAAAAACGCCTCTCCTTGAGGTTGTTCCTATGTTCCTTCCTTGGCGTCCTTCATTGTCAGCAGCATTTCTCCAGCTTTTGTGTGGGAGAAAGCAGATCTTGAGCCCCGGCAGTGATTTCCTCTAGTTTCAGCATTCTTGCCTGCCAAGCTTTGAAATTTCTTATTTAATTATTCTGGAGTCTTTCGGGTATGTAATTTGCTTGCAATCTCATTGTACGTACTGCAAATTAATATCTATTACATCTATTGCTCAAAATATTATTGTATTTCAATTTTGTGTGCATTTATATGCTATCGCCCCTTCTCTTCTGTCTAGAAATCTTCTCTAAAAAACTTAAAAAAACACAAAAGATAAACAAAAATACAAGGGTTTGAGTTGGGAGCCAGCAAGGCTCATCATAGTGGTATCAGAGTCTTCTATCATGTCAGCTTGTGGGAAAACAATTCTATGAGGCCCCACTAGAACAAATTTGACAGGCACTACACACGCAGGGGCCCTGGAATTCAGAGAAACACCTTTGAACCTTTTCCGACATTTCCATTTGATGAACAGGAAGAAGATTTTGACATTGATAATATGGCTAATAGGAATGATGATGCTCGTCTTAATGACGAAGACAGGGAAGCCAGAGAAGTACTGAGAGGAATGGTAGTAGGCCAAGAACAGGTGGCAAACATCCTCCAGCAGCTTAGTACCAATGTGCAAAACCTAACAGTTCAGAGAAGGCCGAATTTGGATCAAGATCAAGAGGGAAGTATACATGGAGAAAACCATAGGAATATTGCTCCAGCGTGCACCTTTGAGAGACCCACATGCCCTACTTTTGTCAGAAGTGACGTTGAGGAGGAAGAGGAGGTGGAAGAAGGTGGTGAAGTGAACTTTGTTGATAACATCTTGACTATGCATGATGAATGGGATGCAATGCCTCCATGAGTCTCAAAGCCATCAAGGACAGCAATGTAAAATAAATTTCACTCAGAAGAATGGAAAGATTGATTCAGCACGACATGGTGGATTGGGCAGTTGAATGCAAAATAATGCCTTCACAACAGGAGCAGCAAGAATCTCCTTATCATCCAGATGTCCAAGCACTATGAGTCAAGCATGCGAAGGTTTTTAGTTCTATACCACCTAGTAGGCCTCCTGATAGAGGTAGTGAGCATATTATAGAGTTGGATGAGGGCACAAAACCTATCATGATCACTCCTTACCGACACCCCAAGCGTTTAAAAGATGAAATTGAAAAGACTATCAAAGAACTTTTAGCCATGGGGCACATCAGGCCGAGTAAGTCTCCCTTTGCTTCATCAATTGTATTGGTGAAGAAAAAGGATGGTACAATCAAAAAGTGTATCGACTACAGGATGTTGAACAAGAAGACTATCAAAAATAGGTATCCCATACCATGGATTGACGAGTTAATAGATGAGCTACATGGAGCTTGCTATTTCTCGAAGATTGATTTGAGGACAGGGTACCATTAGATTAGAGTCCAAGAGGAGGATATTGAGAAAACCGATTTCAGATGTCATTGTGGACATTATGACTTCTTGGTTATGCCATTCAGTTTAACCTATGCTCAAGCCACTTTTCAACCCACGATGAACAGGGTTTTCCATCCTCACTTGAGGAAATTTGTGTTAGTGTTCTTCGACGACATACTGGATTACAGCAATCTTGGGAGGAACACATAGCCCACCAGGATGCAGTATTGAGTATACTTGATAGGGAGTCCTTGTATGCCAAGGAGTCCAAGTGTGCTTTGGGCTTGGTAGAAATTTTGTATCTGGGTCATATCATCAATAGAGAGGGAGTTAGTATGGATCCAGAAAAAGTTTGCGCTATCGTTGATTGGCCTACACCTAAGACATTGACACAGCTCAGGGGGTTTGTAGGATTATGCACCTTCTACCGTCGGCTCGTTAGTGGATTCTCGTGACATGTTGTGCCACTAACAGATTTGACAAAGAAGGGAGCCTTTATTTGGACACCTTTAGCACAGGCATGCTTTGAGAAGTTTAAACTTCTTATGACTACATGTCCAGTATTAGCATTGCTAGATTTCACCAAGCCATTTGAGCTACATTGTGATGCCAGTGGTGAGGGTCTTGGTGCATTCATTATGCAAGATCGACACCCTATAGCATTCGAGAGCAAGAAGCTGAGAGGTCCTGAGAGGAGTTTCAACGTCTACGATAAGGAGATGTTGGCCATCATGCATGTCATGGCCAAGTTCAGACAATATTTGGTTGGTAGTAAATTTTGTGTTAAAACTAATCACAATAGTTTGAAACATTTCCTAGGACAGCAATATTTGAATGAAAGACAATAGAAATGGATCAGTAGGCTTCAGTCCTATGATTTTGACATCTCCTATGTCAAGGGTACACAGAATGTGGTTGCTGAGGCATTATCTCGCCATCCACACTTGAGTTCCATTACAAAGATTGCTGAGGATTGGAGACACTTGATAGTGGTAGAGTATGCTAAGAACCCGTGGGCTTCTAGCATAGTGGATGGGATAGTACAAGATGGCAGATACTCACTTGTAGATGATCTTATCATTTACAGAGGGAGGATATTTCTAGTCCCAAGTTTTAAGATGAGGGGCAGGGTATTGAGATCATTTCACAATTCACCTATGGTAGGACATCCCGGTTACTTTAAGACCTACAGGCAGGTATGGGAGAGATTCTCTTGGAAAGGTCTCAAGTCATTTGTTCTTCAGTATGTCAGGGAATGCCTTGTTTGTCAACAGAACAAGCAAGAACATACATACCCTACAGGATTACTACAGCCACTTCCTATTCCTGAGAGGAAGTGGGAATGCTTGTCGATGGACTTCATTACGGGCTTGCCGAAAGCTCAAGGGAAGGACAACATTTTTGTGGTAGTAGATAGATTGACGAAGTATGCTCATTTCTTCCCAATCACTACTACTCACACGGCTACACAAGTGGCGGACTTGTTTTTCCGCGAGGTATTCAAATTGCACAGTTTGCCTCAGAGCATAGTCAGTGACAGAGATAGCAGGTTTAGGAGTAACTTCTAGCAGGAGTTATTCAAAATTTGCAGGACAAAACTCACTCCGAGCACTAGCGACCACCCATAGATAGATGGGCAGACTGAGATAGTCAACAAATGGGTGGAGGGATACTTGAGGAATTACAATTCAGGGCAGCAGAAGGCATGGGTGAAGTGGTTATACCTTTGTGAGTATTGCTACAATACCACTCATCACATGAGTATTCAAATGACACCATACCGAGCGTTATATGGATATGATGCTCCGAGTTTTTTAGATTTGTTGTTGAGTGATAGCAGAGTACCTAGTGCTAGGGATCTATTACAAGAAAACCAAGACATTATGAGAGCACTCAGAGAGAACATTCAAAAGGCTCAAAATCAACAAAAGCAATATGTTGATCAACGGCAAGTGGAGCGATCTTTCGAGATTGATGATTTGGTGTATCTGATGCTACAGCCTTATAGGTAGTCCACCCTTCGTAAGAAGGGCGCCGAGAAACTCAAGCCACGATACTATGGACCTTTTAGGGTTGTCAGACGTGTCGGTGAAGTGGCTTATGAGTTGGATCTACCAGTGGACAGTAAGGTTCACAATGTGTTCCATGTGTCGCGCCTCAAGAAGGCGTTAGGACAACAGGTGATTCCTTCTACAAACTTACCACCCCTGGATGATGAGGGGAAGTTGATTTTGATACTTGAGGCCATTCTGGAATCTAGAGAGCATCATCTTTGGAGGCGGGTTATTAGGGAATATCTGGTAAAGTGGAAAGATTTGCCGGTGGAGGATGCTACTTGGGAGGGTGACAGTATTCTACAACATCCAGCTTTGAGTTTGCTTGCGGACAAGCAAATTCGGGGAGGGTGGACTATGATGTCCCCGCTCTAGTCAGTTCTCAGGAGCAGTGGAGTGAGCCTATCTCTTGGACCCTTGTAGGCTAACAGGATCTGGTTAGAGGGTCAGTGGTCGTTTTTAGTGGGTATTGTCGTTGCCCATTCCTTCACTCCACTATTAGTTTCAGTACAGGCATTTATGGTTAAGTTTTCGCCAACTTCTGACGGCACAGAGATATATGGATTTTGGAGGGAGTTATGGATATTTAAGTGATTTAAGTTAATTATTTAACTTAACGTTTTATTATAAAGTCAAATTGACTTTATAAATATTATATCACTTACAAATTTCATAAAGTCATTAAAAATTAAATCACTTAAGGTACAAAAGTGCGCTCAACTTGGTAAAGCAATTATTTAATTGCCAACTATGGAAAAAGTGAATAAAATACATTTTAAATGTATTTTAATAAGCCAAGTCATACTTTTCTTGAAACTCGTGCCTTTTGGGGATATAAGGCATTTTTGGCAAATAAAATTCATTCATGATTATTTGACTTTGCCATTTGTTTTTCTCCTGTGCTATTCTCTAAGACAAGGGTTTTGAGCATTTCTTCCATTGGAGAGCGAGTTCTTCTTCAGTGTTGAGCATTTTTGAGACTATGAAAGACTAGTCGAATTAGTGCATCTGTGAGGGCTTCATACAGAAGTTATGTTGTGCTTCATCTGGGTTATTTATTCAGCATTTCAGTGTTTGCAATAAGGAAAAGGGCTTATCTACCCTGGACGCCATTCTTCATCAGATACCTAACTCCAGATAGGGTCGTACCATAGCATCAGAGGGTTGTATTTTCTCCTTGGGAGGCATGTGAACTCAAAGGAAAAAATGCCTCTCCTTGAGGTTGTTCCTATGTTCCTTCCTTGGTGTCCTTCATTGTCAGCAGCATTTCTCTAGCTTCTATGTGGGAGAAAGCAGACCTTGAGCCTCAGCAGTGATTTCCTCCAATTTCAGCATTCTTGCTTGCCAAGCTTTGAAATTTCTTATTTAATTATTCTAAAGTCTTTCGAGTATGTAATTTGCTTGCAATCTCATTGTATGTACTGCAAATTAATATCTATTACATCTATTGCTCAAAATTTTATTGTATTTCAATTCTGTGTGCATTTATATGCTATCGCCCCTTCTCTTTTGTCTAGAAATCTTCTCTAAAAAACTTAAAAAAACACAAAAGATAAACAAAAATACAGAGGTTTGAGTTGGGAGCCTGCAGGGCTCATCACATTAACCTAGGTGAATGTGTCTCCTTCAATGATCCTCCAAAGATTTTTAGATACCCCAATCCTAGGTACTAGAGAATACAAATAGGCAAATTAGGCAGAATAGAAACCAAAGTTGTGCAAGTTACCAAATAATTTTCACATGTCTAAGACAATCTTTGCAGGAAGATGAAATATTATAATCTTGAGGTACGTTAAAGACTACCATGACTTCATGATTCCAAGGCATCACTAATTCCATAATCTTCACACATTAATTCTTCGGTCACAAAGCTAGGTCATGTCATAGTACATTAGCCCTCAATACTAATTAGTTAATTTAGGCTATTTTGTATGTACCTTATCTAATTAACCTAGATTACATTTAAGGAAAGATTATTTTCCTTTACAAAACTATATATTAGAAAAGATAACTCATATTGTAAGAGAAAAAAAATATTGAATTTTAGTTATCAAAATAGAAAATACACACATCTACACAAAATATGAAAACCAATATCATACAAACATGTAATCTAATTGAGAATTAAGAGGATTCTTTCTAATGGATATTCTCTCATCCTCTACCATTGGAGTTCCAAAAAATACAACCCAACTATTGCAACAATCCTCTTGTTCGTCCATAGCAAGACCTTTATACCTACCCATGGATGGTTCTCTTGTTTTGGGCTATCCAAGGGCTTCCTATTTTGGTAATTCTTGTGGTGATGGTCTTTCGCAACCTATTTCACACAGTTCTCTAGTTGAAGCTCGTCATGGTTGCCCTACTCTCAACCCTAGTTTTGGGGGTTTGAGTGCCTAGGATCTAGATGCCATGCTCACAAATCCCTTTGGGTTGTGTTGTTCTCCTATACCTTCTAGTAATGTTGAGGTTTCAAATGAAAGTTGTGCCCTTTCTCTTGTGCCTATAGTTCCCTCTATTGTCATTCCCAATAGTGTGGCTAAGGCTTATATTGCAAGTCGTAGATGATCTTTTCCAAATGTTGCAAGTGTTAAAGGTATTGTTCACCCGTTGAGAGAGAAAATACAACCCATCCCTTATGCCAAATCCTCCCTAGCATAGATTTATGGTCCTCCCTAGCATAGATTTATGGCTAACATGTGGTAGAAAATGACTTCTATCATCATAAGGGCCTAGTGTATAAATTCTACAATCTTTGGCCTTCTCTATCTAACCTTCACGAAGGGGTCTTGGATTCTTGGAGGCCTCTTGTCAAAGGAAAGAACAATCTCTTCCCCTATGCAAAGGGTTTCTTGATTGCTTTTTTTAACTCTTCAAAGGACAAAGATATAGTGCTTGACAATAAGATGTGGTCTTGGGGAGAGCACTCTCTCTCTCCATCAAGATTTTCCCAAACTTTTTCTAACCCCCTTATTGAACCCTTAAATGTGCGTCATCTATGGTTAGACTTTTGAATCTCCATATCCAGTTTTGGGAGGATTCATGCTACAAGGCCATAGGCAACTCTATTGAACACTTCTTGAAGGTTGATGGTTCCACTCTTTCTACATTGGGCACTCTACTTTTGCTAAGATTTTGGTGGATGTTGACATCTCCAAGCCTCTTCCTAGGGATGTGGTTTTGATGGTGGGAGATAAGCCTTGGATTTAACCACTTGACTATGAGGGTGTCCCTTTCAAATGCCAAAGATGCTTTACCATTGGTTACCTAGCTATTGATTGTCCTCTCTCAATGCAAGGGCATGCCTACTTAGTGGAAGAATGTTAATGAAGATCACTTGACTATTCATGCTCCTAATTCCTTGACAAATGGCTCTTCTCATGATGACATGTCTTTTTAGGAGAATGATTCTTTAGCTTTTGGTGCAACTCTGACGTGCCCTACTCATGTTCTTTTAAACCCCATTGGAGGACCTCTTGCACCAATCTCTTAGTTAGCTTTTCCTTTTGCTTTAGATCAACTTCAAATTACTCATGTGGTAGAGGGTCACCATTGTCTTCACCTCATTGATCTATTGCTCCTTCACACTTCGATGGGCTCATGTGATGGAAGATTATATCTCCTAAACTATAGTTGAGAGGAAGAAAGGTCTTCCTAAACATTTCTCCCAAACTCATACTAGAGTGAAGGGTGTGGACCCAATTAGAGCAAGGTCGAGCATTGTCTTAAGTGGCAGTTTGGTTTGTCCCATTGTTCATGGTACATGTTTAGTCTACCTTTTAGCTATGTTATTATACAAAGATTTGGGCCCTTTCAATCCCACTTATCAATGTCAAAAACATAATCTAATAATGATATCTATCATAAACACACCTACCTGCTTGTCAATGAGAGACCGATTTTGAGATGCCCATACTAGACATAACATACCTTAGGCACCTCAAAAATTGATGTCTTAACTTTTAGGTTAGTGCATTTATGTAGTCCATGATAGGTTAGTAGGTTTGTAACTTTCCAGGCTTGTTATATTTTTATATGTGACAAATTATCATAAAATTGGACACAATGAAGGATTCACATATAAATGGCAAGAATTACCACCACCCACAATGGGGCATAATGAAAGTTGGATGTATAAATGGCTATCAATTTATGTTTATATATATATATTACCCACATACCCCATTACAACATCCTCCCAATGCCATTTTAATTTTGGATCTTGATGTGATTATAAACTATAGCTTTAAAATATGCATAAGTTTGAACATTAAACTTCTAATAATTCAAATTTATTATCAATTTGTTTATATAATGATACTAAGCCATAAGAAGGCATCGTATCAATGTCACGTCCCCTTAGCGACATTAGATTTGTGTATATCACAATACTAGTGATGCATCATCAACCCTTGAAACTTGTTTTACACATTTGATATAAATCTATCTTTCTACACAATCTCAACACTAGTTTTAGTTGCACCTTCAAGCCCGAAATTTGGGCTCTTGATTCCATGAGACATCTAATGATTGTTTATTCAATACAATTAGTTACAATTTTTTAGAAACTTAGATCATGCATCCATGTAACCCTACAATGAAGTGGCAATTTTACCATGGCCTACCTATGTAAAAGTCATCATAAGCATCCAAATACAATGGCCTTATTTCAATATCAAATTCACCCCATTTTTATTGTCATAAATCACTAGTACGTGTGCCAACCATATTACTTCAACCTCTCTTTTATTGTGACATTGTTTTGTTATTTGTTCAATTGAGCTATAAAAACATAGAATGAATTGTCATAAATCACTAGTACGTGTGCCAACCATATTACTTCAACCTCTCTTTTATTGTGACATTGTTTTGTTATTTGTTCAATTGAGGTATAAAAACATAGAATGAGATGGCCTAAAGCATGGATTTTACCCACCAAAGTTTATACAAACTCTGGGTAGATCGAGAGCCAAGTGTAAGGAACCTTTGAAGGATGATTCACGCCGTTTGAAAGTTAAAAGCATTGAAATACACATCAAGAAAATTGAAGGTTATGCTATGCTTCTTCAAGCTTGAATCAATCATTCAAGAAACTTGTTCTTGCACATGAAACTGTCGAAGGAATCTTTCTTTGATGGTTAAGGTTCAACATTTGAAGTGGTCCCGTTGCAAGTTTCAAATCCTCTCCCTAATGCATATATATCAAACAAGGCCACAACTTTTCAACAATATAGATATTCTTAAGATTTGGGAAGGATTTTCCTAATCCCGTCTAGATGATTGTAAGACGTGCAAAATATCATTTTGAGTCTAATTTTGCGAGTAAAAAAATTCAAGCAACATTACCAATAAGAACTACTAGTTAGTGATGGCTGAGTAGAACTCAAATGGACCTGAACAAGTAATTATAGTTATGAACGCGTAAACCCCAATCAGCTCAAAATCCAAGATTGATACAATTATAGATTTTGTAAAATACGGTTCCTGTAAAATATCATAAGCAGCACATAGCAAATCAGAGAGAACAGCAATCTCATGACACGTCTTACAGATTAGGCAAAATGAAAGCGCCAGTGAGGCAAAATGACGTCTTAGAACTTAAGGACCACCATGTTTCAACATTCAAGATCTGTAGCAGCCAGAATGGTTGGTCCATGGTTGCCTTACCAATCATGTATTTTCTAGATTGGTTTATAACCGTTGCACACCTGCACCATAAGCATTTTTTATATCGCATTTGATGATGTAATGCGCTGGATATTTTAAGTTCAAATTTAGCATTGTGCATATTAAATGCTACTATTTTTTTCATTAGTAAGCAAAGTTTTTGAAAAAACTCCTTCAAGAAGTGCACAAAATGTTGTCCCATTCAGAAAATGTTAACAATCAGCAGGTCGACAGATTTTTGACAAACTGCCACAATGTAATCCAATCTCTCACGAATCGGGCAAATAGTTTTGATTTAGGCTTGTGGGCTTTTCAACTAACTGCCTCAACGATATGTCGTCTCATGATATACAGAAATTGCTGCATATGCAAAATATGCAAGAATACAATCTTGGATTATTTTTAAATAGATAGAATTGGTAGGTGTAATGCCAAGTTTGTCAACTTTGTGGCAGTCTTGGTGCAATGGAATTGGGATATCGGTGATTCATATAAAAATCGAGTACAAATAACTGAGATCTCGTGCCAGTGGTTATAATTGTCCAAAGAGATATATAGCCGCAAATTGGGGTAGAATACAAGAGCATGATTGTATGGCTGATGACGGATTTCTTTAATTATTTGAATTTTACAAGGGCGAGGAAACATTTGTTATACCAATCAACTCATAAATATATTTCGATAACCTCACCTTTAGGGATTGAAAGTACCATTCTTTTTACAATTGGGGTAGAATACAAAAGCACGACTGTAATGACTGATGACAGATTTCTTTAATTATTAGAATTTTACAGGTGCGAGGAAACATTTGTTTTACCAATCAAAACACAAATATATTTCAATAACCAGTTCACCTTAGGATTGAAAATAACATTATTTTTACAATTGGCGTAGAATACAAAAGCACGACTCTTTGACTGATGACAGATTTCTTTAATTATTTGAATTTTACAAGGGCAAAGAACATTTGTTTTACCAATAAAAACATAAATATATTTCAATAACCAGTTCACCTTAGGATTGAAAGAACCATTATTTTTACCAAGGCCTTTATAATTTCCAACAGGTAGAATGCTTTGACAGTGAAACCAGTTATTCGATTGCTTGAATTTAGGAAATTACCAGCATCCAATTAGCAACTTACACTATCCATATTGTCAGAAAACTTGAACCCCAATTCACTGTTCTTGGAAATACATTAAATGCTGAATAATGAATTTAGGAAATTAGCAGCTTCTAATATACTGCTGACAGACAAGAATTTAGGTAAATTTCAAGCCTCTAATATACTGACTGCTGCCAGACAGGAATTTAGACAATTAGCAGCATCTTATTTAACAGTTTAATATGAGAAGATCAATGCAAATAAAGTAAAAGGCAGACCTCATGTCTAACCAAATTGACTACACTCAGAATGTTAAACAGCTAAACATTGACCTTGCCAGGCTAGATTTAAAAAATATTGTGCAATTTAGAGTCAAGTTTTGTACTGACGGTCTACAGATTTTCTAGTACTGCAATAGCAAAACAGCATCATGCTTCAGATTCAGGCAATATCTTCTAGTAAAAGCCATAGTTTACACAACAATTCTTTTAAAAATCGCTTGCAATGAGTAAAAATAAACAGCCATCAAAGATCATTATTGAGGCCTATAAAATGCACTATCTTATTATTATTAATTATGAGCAAAAATAAATACAAGGCCAACTTGACCAAATTGTCATCTGATGCAACAAAAAACGATTTTTCCCTGCCATTCTAATCAAAACAGATTACATGTTTATGTGCACAAAATATTCGTTCCTTAAATACTTAAAGAAACTATCCCTAAAACCCTAGAACCATGCAAGAAAATGCAAGTGGCAACAAATTTCTTCAAATAAACTTCACGAGAGAAAATCTAAGAACTGCAGCATAAAAGTCAAAAAAAATCTCAAAAACTGGAGAGGAAATATAGAAAAGATGGAAGATCTAGGTGAAGAGAGAGAAACGAGAAATTAACTGATTAAAAAAGAAAGTTACTTGTTTCAAAGACAAACACAGAAAGAAGGGGGAAATAAGTTGTGCCAGTTAAAAGATAAGAGTTAAGTGTAAAGCTCAAACCCTTTAATACAGAATGTCTTTTGGCCAATTTGCAAATTGCAAATGCTGGGGCAGGTTATCATCAAGAAAGTCAAACCATGCAAACCAAAACCATCAAAGAGAAGATGACTGCAGTTGTTGCAAATTTACAAATGAAGCCAAGACAAGGTCACACATGATGGTTGATCATACATAGCTGCCACAGCAGTAGATAGAAATTTTGAGATGCAGACATTCCAAAATATAATGGAGGGATAGATCATAGAAAAAGTCCACAAAAGATAAACAAAAAATCAAGTTGTGCAAGTAAAGCAACAGCTACGAAAATTAGAAATGGGAAGCAGAAAGAGATGTGAGAAATATAGCCAAAATAGCAACCATTAGAAAATGCAACCAGAGCTTAATGCAATTTTTAGACCCCCAGCCTATTGTTAGTCATATCTTAGCATCTACTACTGGCCTATTTAAGTAATGCGCCATGAGAGTCTATATTGACTAAGCCTCCAAACCCTGAAAAATAAACAAAACTATTAGTTTTACTTTTTTTTTATAGTCCAACAAATTAAACATTTAAATTAATTAAATATACTGACAATGAAAAATGTTCATCTCACCATTTATGTTGTTTCCACAGCTTCTACAGCTTCTACATCCTCTAGTTTTAACTTTTTGTTTGCTTCTGATGTGTTTCCATCCGATGCTGGAGCAAACCTGAAGGAAACATAAGAATCATAATAATTCACCACTATTTTGCAAGAAAGCCCTTGAGTGAGCTTATGTAGTTTTACTTTTAGCAAAATAGTATGGTCTTATCAAACAATTTAATTTTAATCAGAGGAAACAAGGTACAATCATTTCCATAGAATCATACTTCAAGCAGATTTTACCTCGCAGCCCTTGCTTTTCTCTTGTTATCTTCCGAAGAGTCTGATTTTGCATTGAGTCCAAATCTAGCTAGACGGGCTTTTTTCTTTGCTTCATCATCAGCAGCAGAACGTGGAGAAAGTCCGAATCTGTCACAAACTCAAAAAAACCCTGCTATCAGAATAAAACCTATCTAACCAAGAAAAGATGTACATGTACAGAAAGAATTGACCAGGCAATTATCTAGTCAGATGGCGAATATCAAAAAACAATGGAAAGATTACGGGAAGAACAAACCTCTCAGCTCTGGCTTTTCTTCTCTCTTCCTCTGATAATTTAGTGTCACCTAAACTTGGCGAGTTAGGCTTTAGACTGCCATTTGATGACTCACTGAATCTGCTCCAAAATAAACCAAACCAAAGGTGATTGTTAGAGAATAGTATTTATTAAAATCTTGGGTCACAAAATTTACACTGAACTGCACAATTTTAACTTTTAAGTACCTGAAATCTAAGTTACCAGTTTGGTTTTGGGTTCGGGTTCGAGAACCCAGTTCGCCGGTTCAGTAAAAAAAAATTTGGGGGTTGGGTTCGTTTTGGGTTCAGTAATACAAAAACATATAAAAATCAGAAATATATACATATTTGAAGTAGTAATTAAGTTCAGAATACACCACCATATTAATACTTAAATGTCATGATATAGATTCATTTGGCATATTTTATTGCTTCCTCTTCAAACATAGGATTTGAGGAGAAGTATGTATCCAAATTTTGGATCTAAGAACGTGTTGTGCATTTGTTTGAGCTGTCAAAAGTAGGTATGCACAACTTGCCTAACCTTCATTGTAAGTCCTAGCTGTGGGTTCCTCTCTCTTTCTTGGGTCTGTTTCTTAGCTGCAATTGGCAAAAATTTGTAAGAGATTGTTTCATGAGATTATTCCTAAGAGATCTATACTCATTTAGGTAGTCCAAATAGCTCTGCCCTACATTCTTCTGTCACTATGAGCATCTAGGTCTTCTGCTCCGTCCAAAATTTAGGCATCAGGGTTCTAGTTACCGATCCTATTATTGTTCTGGTATTATTATTATTGCTGTTGTTTGCAGAGTTAATTGCATCACTGTTCATATTTTTAACATTTGTGTCAATAACTTGGTCAACTGTTGCTGTCCCTCTATAAGTGCATTTAGTTGCTGCTCTATACTAATGTCCTCATGTGAATTTCTTTTATCTTTGTTTGCCATAATTTCTTCTACTTCCAAATCTGCAAATGGAAATCCTTCTGTATTTTCCAAACATTTAAATTGTGGCCTTTTGAGTTCTATCTGATAGCACTTCTTTATTCTATCACTTGGATGCATATGGAGTGTATTTTTGCATCAATCTCTTAAAAACCCAACAGGCTGGTAGGAAAACTAGCTTAGATACCAGTATAATATCCCTAACTGATTTTTTTGTATTTTTGACAAATGTTTGACAAAATGCTTATAGTTATGAACTAAATAAATGCAAGAAATTGATTTAGTTTGGTCTAACCACAATTCATGCAGCTATAAAAAAATATTAATGGTATTCAATTGAAACTCATCTCAACAGAGCTACACACAAAGATAACACATATCTTTTTTGTGTTAGAGGCAAATATTAGGGTTAGAGGGAATAAAATAGTCTTTAAAAGTCAACAAACAGTCAAAAAATAATTAAAAATTGCAAAAAGACGTTGGAAAAGTCCACCTGGGCGAGAATTCTGCTTGGGTTCAAACCAAGTTCGAAAAGACCGAACCCTGGTCGAACCCACAGTCAGGGTTCCGAACACTGGCCGGACCCACAGTCATTTTGTCGAACCGGACCCGAATTTCGAACCCGTATCGAACCCAGGCTTCCTAGGGGCGAACCAGGTAACTTAGCCTGAAATAGAAATACAAAGTTCTGCGAAGTAGATAATATAACATAGTATGGTTAACCTACCCAGTGATGACCTAATGCAATCGGCAAAAACCACAAAATTAGCAATACTGCTATGACATGGAAGAGATTAATTCTGGTTTTTTCTTAATTTCATAGTTCCACAGGGACGCGTCACCCCCAAAATAGTAGACGAACCCGAGACGGGGACGCCTAGGAAACATCCCCCCACCGTCCCCCCGTTTCGCCACTGTCCCTTGAATGTTTCCTTCAAAGGAGACTTCCAGGCGTCTCCGAGTCTTCTAGACGTCTCCGATGTCCCCCATAAAAAATGTATTAAAAAATGATTTTTTAAGTTAAATTTCAAATTTCAAATTTTAATATTATTTTTTTACCCTAATGAGTCAACTTAAGTCAAATTCTACTATAGTCTATCAATGAAATTTTTCATTTTGTTTTACTTTTCATTTTCTTCCCGTGCATGTGTATAGTCTGAGACTTGAACGGCTCAGATACAGTGGATTTGTGAGGGCTAGCGGGTACTGCTTGTCTTTCACATTTTCTGATTTTCTGATTTCATAACTGCTGGGTAGAATACTGAACATGTCTGCAAAATGTGGAAGCACAGGCAAGGCATGTGAACTGTTTGACTGAATGCATGATGCAAAATGTGGAAGCACGGGCAAGGCATGTGAACTGTTTCCACACGGGCAAGGCATGTGAACTGTTTTGCATTCACATGCCTTGCTCATGCTTCCACATTTTGCAGACATGTTCTACAAGAGGCAGAGCATTTTTTATTTTTTATTTTTCAATCTTATGCATATCCTGCAATATTGCAATATTCAATATTGTGCATATCCTGCAAACAGCAATATTCAATATTCACTAGTTCAATGAAATCATTGCAATGTGTTTAAACTCTAAACTTTACTCATTCCTTGGGCTTCTACAGTCAAACAGTTCACATGCCTTGCTCATGCTTCCACATTTTGCAGACATGTTCTACAAGAAGCAGAGCATTTTTTATTTTTTATTTTTCAATCTTGTGCATATCCTGCATATCCTGCAAACAGCAATATTCAATATTCACTAGTTCAATGAAATCATTGCAATGTGTTTAAACTCTAAACTTTACTCATTCCTTAGACTTCTACAGTTATACATCTTTTTATAACTAATTTTTCAAGTACTACATGTATTTCAGCGCACCACTCCCCTGCCGTCCCCCTGCCGCCCCCAAACTTAGACCCCCCGTCCCCGCATCCCCTGCCGCCCACCGTCCCCGTCCCCTAAATTCTGTGGAACACTGCAGTTAATTTTAAAGAAACAAGTCGGGAATAAATGATCCTTGAAAACAATGTTTAATATATAGACCTATAAATTTTAAACATATATAGATTTCCCAAAAGCTAGTGACTAGCAAAAAGCATAGGCAGGCAGCCTAAACAATTGGACTCAATAACACATGGCTTATCTTTTCTTGATATGTTTCTGATAAGGGCATTTTGTATTCCTGTGTGCTAATCCTAGGTTGAAACTGTCTCCAAAATTATATATTATCATGTTTATTTACTATGCTATCTGCAATTTGCCTATTGCAGTAGGCAATCTACTGAACACAACTTATGGGTGTACTCATTGTCCACCTCTCTATTTTCCAAGTGAAAAAGGAACTTTGCACCTTCAGACCTCAGGCTTGATCCATCACAATTGCAGACAAACTGTATAAACTGATGAAATGTTTTACATGAAGCACATGCCGGGAGAGAAATCTAAGTCAGTTTCCTCTAGAGTCTAGATTTCAACTGTGCTTCCCAGTGAAACACAAGTCATGTCACAGAGGGACCATCCTTAAAAAATTATAAAGATAATATTATTCTTACCTGCATTGATGTCATAAAGAATTGGACATTATTCATGGAGCACAAATTAGACATTTCACAGGGATCAATAACCATGCTGTCAAAGGAATTCCCTTTTGATCAACCATGTTATTGTTACCAACAACTGGCTTAATGAAGATTGGTCTTACGGATTTTACAAGACATTTTAGTGGAAGCCCAAACTGTAGTGAATTGTTTCATGGCTCAACCACACAAATCCACAAATGTGAAAGAGGATATAAATAAAAAACCAAATGTATAGCTTAATGAGGGGGCATGATTCAAGCCTTCTGGCAAAAAAGCAAAACAATATGATATGGTTTGAAGAAGGATGAAGTCTTCAAGTTAAACCTTATCTGACCAAAACTAACTCAGAATAATCATAATTGCATATTTTGAGAAAAACTTATGAAATCAATAAAGCCTATAAACTATAAAGTGCTCAAAAAGGCAGATGTCGGAGAGATAAGATCATATGACATTTCAGACTACATGAATTGGGCCCACGAAGCTGTTATAAAAGAAGCAGCATTGAGGATTTTGTGGAAGAGGAAGGTAAAGATGAAAGACAGAGGCCATACTGCAAGAGTTGTTGCCAAGATTAATTCACACAAAGTAAAACAAAACTCTTAAGTGCCCCTATAGATTAATTCACACACACACACACACAAATACATACGAAAAGAGAGTTTTTGCATTGTAAAGGGCAAACATGATATTTTGTTCAATACGACCCAGTAGCACCGCTCAGTAACAGGATATAACAGTGCTATGTCCATATTATTTAAATGCCACGGATATCCAATGTATATGGGGTGAACACCTTGAGAGACAAAATTGTGCTGTGTGATCTATATAATAAATAGCAGGAACAGAGGTGGTATCATTGAGCAGATTGATGTGCGAACTAGAAAAGTGGAAAAGCTGAGACAGGAGGTGAAATATGCAGCAAATCCTGCAGAGTTTATTCACAGGGAGCAGAGCAAACCTAGTCATAAATATGCCTTCCATGTGGATAGGATGTCAATATAAGAAACATTTCACAAAAGTAATCATCTTTATCAGCCAGTTTATCATGTCGCATGGCCAAATTGTTTAATGTTAACTCCTAGTATCAGTTGAAGTTTTGGGATTTATACATAAAATAAATATTAAATATATAATCTGGTAACTTGGTACAGTTTTAGCCTCTTATAAAGGTGAGTTATGTGCATTCCACGAACCGAACCCCCAATTTTGTAATGTTAAAATATTAGTGTAAAGGTTTATTTTTGTGCGATCAAAGAAGCCCTAAAATAAGCATTTAACTCATCCACAGGAAAATTTGATGATTATTTTTGCATACATGTTCTTTAAGTAACAAGGCAACTAAACTAAACATGGTACATACAATTGACCAAGTGGTCTGGTGGAATGGTAACTAAACTAAACATAGTATACACAATTGACCAAGTGGTTCTGGTGGAATGGCAATGGTAGACACTCATAACAGCACAACCCAGGTTTAAACTCCCACACCACAATAAAATGGCCAGCCAAGTGCTAAGGTTGTATAGCTTGAAGTGAAACAAACATGTACCAAGGAACTGCCATGTAATGGCAATGCTAAGCACAGGTATAAGCATGACGCAGGTTCAAATTCTCTCATTACAATTAGATGGCCCTTAATGCCAATGGTGAGGTTGTAATGTAACAGCCATTGGGCATATCTGACATTTAATGAAATTTTAGAAAGCTTACACACCAATATGTGTACCATTCACAATCACCATTCATCTAGAAAAGCAGAAGAACAAAGTTACCAAATGGTGCCATAAGTAGACACAGAAAGCAAAGAATACTTATCCATATCGTTAAACATACAAATTTTCCTTAAAGCACCTGGCATGCTTTGAAATTTAATAAGAAAACAATAAAATATCAGTTGTTCAGACCTATAAAAGTAAATTTAGCATCCACAGAAGACATATCATTTGTGGGCTCCAAGCCAAGTGAACAACATACCTAAAAGGCTAAATGCATCAAAAGAATGTTCCAAAGTATTACACAAAAGATAACACTTAATTAGCCCTTGAGTGAGAATGTAAAAAGATGAACTTCATAAACCTCCAATTTTTGAGAAAAGATTTACTTCAAACGCTCTCTGTGCAGAGTCCAGTTTTCTCTTAACTGGTTGTTAGGTCCAAACCCAATATTTACAAAAAATTGAACCATATATAAGGTATATTAGATGATTCATTTCAATTTCACAAGGGATGTGTGTCATATGCTAGGCTACAGCCTGGACATCACCTTTAGCTTTTACTACAGAAGACCTCAATTTCATTCTAAAGTGCAGATTCAAAATGTGAATCCCCTCATCGAATGGGATAAGCTCAAGTGGTGAAAACATTGGAGTCTTTATAACAGAACTCCAGCTTAAATTCTCGTGATCCTTGATAAAATGCTAAATTTGGATAAAATAACGTATATTCCTCACTGAATGGGATGAGTCGGTTGGTACAAGCATTGGAACTTTCATTGTAAAGCCATAGGTTTGCATCTGTATGATGCATGATAATGGTGTTGAAAATGAATGAAATACTGTGAAATTCCTCATCCAATAGGATGAGTTCTCATTATAGACACCTTGGAATTTTCATAATAAAACCCCAAACTAGAATCCCAGTGAAACAAGATAAAAGCGTTAAAATTGGATAAAACATTGCTAATACCCTTGTTGAGAGAGATAAGTTCAAGCGGAAAAATAATCTTCCATCCTTGCATGACAGTGTCCGCAGTTCAAATATAGAGCAGAAACTGAACAAAAATAGTACCCGATACAGAGGATACACCGTACCTTGCAAAGAACACAAGTCCAAGTGCAGGGTGCATTTGACTGGAAGAGATTCGTGACATCCAAGCCGAAGGTTGACCCAGAAGGGAAGATTTACAAGTCAAAAAATAAAAATAAAAAACGAAACCCTTCAGAGTATAAACGGGCAAACTTACGAAATCAAAGAAAAAATAAAAGTGCGATCCCGCTAACTTAAAATGAAAATGCATGCGTTGCCGGATGGTCAGCCAAGAAAGTTAGGGTGAACATTTCCTTAGGATTGAAACCCTAAAAATGAACTAAGCTGCAAATTAGAAGCAGAAATACATTGCGCAAAATTTTGTTACCTCGCAGCTCGTGACCTACGCTTCTCCTCCTCCGTCAACTGCAACGCCAAACCAAACCTCTCTGCACGACGATGCTTCTTTTCCAAATCCGTCAAGGCCTCCGCAGTGCTCGTTGTAACCCCCCCGTTTTCTTTCCCGTCATTTGATGATTTCTCCACGGCCGCCGGCTCCTCAAATTTCGCTGGCTCACACTTATCAGTGCTCGTAATGCTTCCACATGAATCTTCTTCTTTTGCATTTGCAGTGCATGCACGCTCCTGTTCCTCCTTACCTGCTGCATCATTACAATTTATTTGTACGTCTTCTGACGGAGGCGTGGACTCTATGAATTCCGGCTTCTGGCGCTTAGCTGCGCCATTTTCCGGCGGAGAAGAGGACTTTTCCAGCCTTTCAAGCAGAGAAGGCCTTAGACCGGCGGTGCTCAAACCCTTTTTAGAAAGCTCGTCTCGCAGCTCTTGCACCTTCATTTTCTTCCACTCTTTTGGGACATCCACTGCATTCTCCTGCTTCGCCATTGCCGGTGAAAATATAGTAACAGGGTACCTAATTGTCAAAGAAACTCTCTGCTATAAACTACGGAGCCCTGGTAAGAGCCAACGAAAACCCTATAACATGCATATGAGAGACGGAGAGTTATAAAGCTTCGATTAAGAGAAAAAGAGATAAACCAAGAGTCAAGACCGTCTGTTGGTTTGCTCCTTTGGCCACGTTAAATGCCCATAAAAATTGGAGATGCTGGGAGTCCGTGCATCAGTAAATTTAGATTGTTTCCCATTATCGTCTTTTATGCGGTTTCTTTCACAAGGCCTCAGATTTTGAAAACAAGTTCCGTGGTGCTATGGGTTCAATTTAGCTCATCTAGTAAGCCGACTTAATGTGTTTAACAGTGGAGAGATTTAATCACACTTAAAAGCCTAAATATTTATTGCTGATTAAAAATTAAAAACTAGTTTAGTTATTTTATTTAATAATATGTCTAAATAACGTCGAAAGATATATTAGTGAAGCATATGGATATTTTTTGGAGTATTCATATTATTATTAAGGAATTATAATTTATATATGCATAATTGTTTGTATTTTATTATTTAAATTATATGTTTAGAAGTTGAAATGGTGAAATTTATATTGAATTAAATTTATGTCTTTTTTTGTATGAAATGAAAATAAATATTATTTTATTTGAAATAATATAAATGTATTAAAATGTTTTATATAATGATTTTATTAATTATATATATATATATATATATATATATATATATATATATATATATATATATATATATCGAGAAATCAATAAATTAATTTGTATTGAATGGAAAACAATTATGAAATAGAAGTAAAAAATAATAATATTCAAATAAAGAAGAATATATTTTATTTATACAAATGTTGATTGTATTGAAAACATAAGTATAGAATTTACATTAGTTAATTTCTAAGGTTTTAAGTCTATTTTCTTTAGTTTTCCTATTTGCAGTTTGCTTTCCTGTCTTCATTTTTTCATATATGTTGAATGTGAATGGAGGCACAATGTGTAGTCCTTGTATAGACTTAACACAAGAAATTCCCATAAATATTGATCATGTTCTTTTAGTTGGGCCTATATTGATAGTTGTTTTTTGAAGAGTTAAACCTTGTGCTTTATGTATTGTTAATGCCCAAGGTAATCTTAACAATATTTGTATTGAGTTTCCACGTTGAATTGGTGTGATTGGAACAATAAATGGATGTTGATTGTTGAATGGTATTCTAGAGTAACTATCAAATTTGACCAATAAGGTTGGTGGTTGCAGTGGTCTTATTCCTAGTTTATATACAATCTTTTGAACGAATTTGAGAGCTTCATTTACAAGGCCTGCTTGTATCCACAAGTTTGATGTTAACATAACTTGTGCATTTATACTCAGTAATAATTCAATATATACTTCGTCATCTGCACCTTCTTTTGTTACACTGCTAGTGGCATTTTTTGTTGGAACACTGCATGCAACTAGTTTTGCCAATGAGTATATTTGTTCCTGTTGTGGATGTGAACATTTTCATTTGTTGAAAACAAATAAGCATTGTTTTCAAAATCTTCATTGGTTGTTCCATCAAGTCTTGTATTAGATCTTGTCATTAGAAGTATCCAATCATCTATATGGTAGGGTTTGCATCTTTAATATTTGCTAGAAGTTGACAAAATATTTGTTGATCGTTGTTTAATCCATCTTGTCTGAAAATGTGATCTAAAGTAATGACCTTTGTGAATTCTTCCCATAGTATTCTAGCTTGTCTTTTGTTGCTATATGATGGTCTGTCATTAACAGGTGGTAACTATCTGAGGCCTCCAACCAAAATTAATGATATTCCTGAAAGTAATTCATAAATATTGTGTTGAAAATTATTTGTGAAATATTAAAATGCAGTACGTATAAAATCAAGTTTGTTAAAATAAATAATATATGATGCATTAATTTTGTGTGAGAGACATACCTACAAAGTTTTGATCTGAATTTTGTAGAAAAGCTTGACAGAGTCCTCAATCTATGTTTTCAAGCAATTTTTCACCTAGAAAGCTCATTTCATTAATCAATATATATCTTATATGAGCTAAATCCTGTTGAAAGTGTGTTAATTGTGTCCCTTCAAGTTCTTTGAAGTCTCTTATTGGAATTTTCAATTTTGAATGAATAGTTGATGCTTCGATATTGAATGATGCTAGTCCAATTGATACGAGTAGAAGAAGAGGAGATTGATTTGGCACTGAAGCTTTCTGAAGTGCTTCTTTTATTGCACCTATAACATATGAGTTTCTCATTCCTATTGTTCCTTGAATAATCATACACAGTCGAGATTTATTTTGATTTGCATGGGTAAACCCATAATACTAGTTTACAAATTTTTTGAGGAAGGAAAATTGCAAAAATGCTCCCACAATCAAAAATTTGGATTTTAAAGGGTTCGCACGAACTAAGGGGTTTGCATGAACCCAAAAAAGGGTTTGCTTGAACCCCTAGTTCGAGCGAACCACTTTTTCCATGCCTGTTATGACACATTTTTTTAAGAAAACAAAGGGAAAATTCAGAAAAAAGGGGGGTTTGAATGAACCTCCCTTCACTCAAACCCCCCTTATCCCCCTCTTCTACCAAATCTATGCAAAAAAAATCCTTTTGAAGCTCGGGTTGAGGATGAAAATGGAGGAGACTTCATAGACCCAACTAGATGATGGTAGTCCTCAGAATGAGATATCCATCAAATATAATTTTAACATGTTTTGGTTCTATTATGTATTTATTTTAGTTTGATTAAACATAGGTTTTTCATCGAAAATCAAGCTCTTTATTCTACACATACGAAAAAATAGCATATTATCAAATATATATATATATATATATATATAATATATATATATATATATCAGTGCACTAGCTATTGATTCCCTGATCCAACCAAAAAAAAAGAATTTTGATACATACAAAAAAAGTTATGCTTTACCTAGTGAATCATGTCTAAATTGTAATTGGTTTGACTTTGAAACTTAATTATGAAAAAAATATTCAATGAAATGCTATGAAACCAATTCTATGCACTGGATATCGTAGTTACAAATCTAAATTTGAAAATATTATAATTTTATCCTTCATAGAAAAAAAGGTATGTGTTAGCTAGTAACGTCACTCTTTAAAAATGGTGTTTACTATTAAAAACTAGTTTTTGAAGGAGATGGAAAAAGAAGTGCAATCTGATTCCAAATTTTTTGAAAAAAATATAGTTAGAATCTAAAGACAAAATGCCATAAATCACTAGTTTGCATCATCTTCTAATTCCTCACAGTTTAGCCACTATAGGTCTCGAAAGTGAAGATTTTAAAAAAATCAGTTCAATGTCCAATTTGGCCAAAAATTGTAAACCAATATTGTGGGATCACTCACATGGTAGTGTGAAAGGATAATATTAACTCCTTTATCTTGCTTATTGTTGAGATTTTCATAACTGGTAGATTGTGATACATTATGATGAATTAGAGAGCCAACACTTTTCATGGTGGTAATGAAATTGATAGCTTCATTTGTGTACTATTCACTTTTGAAGTCTGCAGACCAATCTGTCTGTTTGTCTAAATCTCTCCTTCCCAACATATCTATCTTTGAAATGTGCATGATTTGACCATTTTTTAGTCTCGATATGATTTCACATTCATGCTCTATAGTAGTATCTTGGATAATGTCGTTGTCTTCTGTTTGTGAATCGATATTGTCTTCAACAGTTTCTATAATTATTCTTCACTCGACATGCCATTGGTTATAGTTGAGGTTTTCCCAATTTGATAGTATTGAATCATTGTTATGACCAATATTTGTGTGAATGTCACAGAATAGTTTGTAGAGAAACAATTCTAAAAAGCAAAAATTGAACCATTTATTTGATTCTTGTGGAGGAATAGATATAAATTTAGGAAAGACTCGTACAATAGATAGTTTTTTTTCTTGGATTCCATTTGTTTTCATTTTTGTGCTTAGCATTATACATCCATGGTTTTGTTGAATTAATTAGTAAGATAGTTTCCATCTATAGAGGCCTATTTTTGTATGCATGAATGTAAGATACGACTTGTTCTTCATTGTTATTATCCTGATGTAATACCACACATTTGAAAACCTTCGTTGATACATTTAGACTAATAAATCTTTTGTTGCTTTCCACCAACGAAATTTCTAATAACATATGGCTTGTTTCTTGTGCTCCAACATCCCTTTCTATTATATTTTTTCAATTAGAAGCTTCTTATAAGCTTTTACAACAAGATCATCTAGATTTTCTACATTTGCAAGACGTATTAACATTTGTTGGTATGTTTCTAAGCTTCTCTCTACTTTTGTTGCATACTTTGCAATATATTTAACCACAACATGTTTTGATAGAACTAGTTGCCAATCTATATTTTCTCTCCACATTTACAAAATGTAGTGGTTGGGTGAGTTAAGCCTGTCGTCATTTCTAACAAGCTCAAAAAAAAAATCACTAGTTTCTAAATTTTCATATAATTTTGGTCCTTCTAAATTTAGTGGCCATGGAGTGTTATACCTATAAGGCATATCATTAGCATTTAATTAGATTTATTTAATGAATTGGAGAAATACATTTTTTAGAATAATGTATATAAATTTTGTTTGAGGATTACCTGCAAATCATTTTCCCATTTTTTTCCATCGAGCATGCACCTTTTTTACAAATTGTATGTCTTTGCACAGTGTTTGTTATCTCCTCACAATCCTTTTCTACATATTTTTTTGCAGGTTGCCTTATATTTTTGAGAAATGGATGTATAGTGATATTTTTGAATGCATGTAATAGAAAGTTCGATCATTTAATTTTTTGTATTAGAAGGATATAAGAAATGTATTTAGATGTGTATTTTTTGAGAATATCAATACTTTACTTGTAAATTTTGTCCACATGTATTATGTCTAGGATTTCATGCGTGAACAATAAAGTTGAAGTATCTTTCAACTGCATTTCGTTGTTCTTCATTGGACAAATCAATATTATCCATGTTTGGTGTTTCATGTATCCATAAAAATCCATGTATATGTGACGATCCTCTATGTTGCCACTCGTATCTGGACCAATAATCTCTAACATTTATTCCTTTTTAAAGGATTTCTTTTCTAAAACGAGAGTGGTGTAAGTGCATGTATTGTGCTACTATATGAGGGTAGTCATTAACATTTTATTTTTGCCAAAGTTGTGCTTTTCATGGATCTTTTGGCGGTGTTCTTCACATAAATGCATGTAAATTTGGCCAATACAAGTCTGTTGCACTCAATGTAAAGAATATTGTAGGTGTACCAATTTGATGTAGCATGTCTATCAATTTTGCACAACATTTTGTCCAATATGATCGTATACCTCTTAAAGAACTTCCATATTGCATCAGTCTATCTGCAAGATGTGTTTCTAGCATATTTTTCATATGTTCACATAGCTCTTGTATAGTGATTGGCATGTCATGGATGTTTCTTTTGACAAAAATTGCAGCAGATGTTTGTGCTCGATGTCTCATTATCATATGTGTCATATATTATCAAAATCATGGATGTTTTGCAAAGCGATTGTCTTTGTATCGAAATAGGTGCTTTACATATTCATGGGATGTATTTTGTCTGATTCATGGCTCTAACCAATCACACCTACCATTAGGAAACAAGGTTGGAAATTCCATATCAAGTAATCCTTATGTTACATATTCATTTATTGGAAATCCATTGATTGTTGGCCAATCATTAAATGTTGTTGGATTTGTATTTGGGTTGTTAACCCATGCATGAATCGACTCCATTTTTGTTTGTTGTGTAAGTGTTTGATAAGTCATTGATGTAGTGTGATCAATGATATCACCTTCATCAGTATCCATCACTTGTCCAGGGATCATAGTTTCACTTGTATCTGCATTTAATTGAATATGCACTATTCGTAACTAATCAAAAATATTTTCGTCAAAGTTTGAAGATAAATTGTTCAGAGCATTTGGATCAATTGTGACATTAGCGAAAAAAATTGTGGATTATTTTGTAATGGAGTGCTTTATAAACACAATCTTTGTTCACTATGAAGTGATAATTTGTGCTACGTTGATCTTTCCTTCGAACTATTATGATTGGTAAATTTGTAATACAATGGGGTAATTTTTTTTCTATGTTCAATATCTCATGGAAAGCTTATAAAGTGTCCTCTATATTTATACTGACCACCTCTTGCATGTGTAACTTGTAGTATAAGGCTTACACGAGTGATTAACATTTCTTCTACTTGTGTGAGTTTTGATAGTTCTTTTGGTTGTTGTCTTGGACTCATATTATTTGTAGCTAAAAACCTGCTCACACCTCTCTCTTGTTTGCATCTATTGCAAATAGGACCTTGTGTAGTTTGAGATATTTTAATTCCGATATAGCATTCTTCACAAGTATGAAAATTTGATGGGGACTTATACGCATCTAAATTATTATGAAATTTCATTTCAATATGTTTGAATTCAGTTGCAAGCAATCCATTTGGATTTTTTGTGGTTGGAACATTTGAATTTGAAGGAGAGTGGAAATCATTTTCTTGTTCAACTCTATTCATGTTTATATTTCCTTCCCCTATATTTTATGTTTGTGAATTTTGTATATTTTATTGTAATTATTTTCTAGCATATCTTATTCTATTCATTCATTTTTTCCTTTGTTCATCCCTTTTTGCATCAGTCATTTTCTGACATTGTTGTTTTATATATTCTCTCTGATATTCTTTTTGATACTGTTTCCTTTTCTCCTTAGAATGAAATTGTTTCTTTGGATGTCCCATATCTAGAAACAAAAATCGATCTTGTAAATTTAATGAGTATAAAATATTATGTTACTTAATAAAAAACAATTTGAGATAAAGTTAACCGTTGATTTATAAATTTATTTTCTCTTATTTATATTATTTTTTTAGCATAATTATTGTGATGTATTATCATATTTATTATAGTATTATATTATATGCTTTACAAAGATATTTATCGATGTCATTTAGATAGTATGTTTAATATTATATTGTATTTATAATATTTTTGTATTGATAATAGAGTAACGATTTACATAGCGACATAGGTTAAGCATTTCAGCTTATTTCACATATGTTTCAGACTATAACCTATGAACAACTATAGAATAATAGCATCAAAATACATTTAGGAAATGGCACGGGACAAATTAAGCCTTTTTTGTACCCTAGGGAGTAGCAACATCATTTATCACCCTTGATTGGTTCTTAGCTTCACTGGCATCTCCTGTAGCTTCGTTGAAGATCCTTTGGAATTCCTTTAGAGCCCTTAGAAAGCTTTCAGATTCATCCAGATTGTGCCTGAACTTAGCTTCAGGTTAGTAACAAGGAAAAATTCCAAGGGGGTAAGAGAGGGCTCACTAAGTCAAATAAGAGACTCACGTACCTTATTGTTGCTTTGCAAGTAAATGCGGCTTTGGAGATATCATTGTATTTATAATATTATATTATATTACATTTAATTATATTAAATTTTTAGCATAATTATTGTGATGTATTATCATTTTAATTATAGTATTGTATTATAATTAAATTAAAATTTTATATAATTTAAAGTAAATTTAATATAATGTTATAATATTATATTGTATTTATAATATAATATAATATAATATTATATCATATTTAATTATATTAAATTTTTAACATAATTATTGTGATGTATTATCATTTTAATTATAGTATTGTATTATAATTATATTGAAATTTTATATTATTTAAAGTAAATTTAACATAATGTTATATTGTAGTAGTATATGTAAGTATATTGTATTTGTAAGATTTTATTAGTTTATTTAGAATAATTATTTTTATTTTTATTTTTTTTGTAAGTGTTATCATTGGGGATAGCGCCTTTATATTAAAATCAAAAGTGGTAATATTTGCCTACACCATACCATTTTGTTTACATATTTAAGCCTTATGCGGTTACATAGCTGTAAATTACTACCAGTGATCTCCCGAGTTTCATGGCATGTTTCATCCTCTGTTGGTTGAACCAGTCTTCGTTTTGTACAAACCTTGCAAATGTGTTCAAGTCATTGTTAATGATGCATGCCCAATACACGTCCCAAGCGTTGCCTAAGAAATTGTTCATTGCTTTGGCCTGATTTTGGGAACTCCTCGTACCCTCCTCCCCAACTTCAACCTCTACTTCTACTTCCTCTTCTTCTACCCTGCTTTCACTGAAAGTATATTTCAAAGGGCTCACCATACCTTCCACAGGCAGTTCCAGTATTGCATTGGCCACTGCTTGTATGTTGATTAACATCACAAAGCCTCCCAGCTTCTCCACCAGTGTTTCTCTTGCGCCCAAAACATCAATCAGTAAGCTTAAGACTAACTCATAAATACTGCCATCACACCAATGCTTCCTTTCATGTAGGATTTCCTATATTATTTGCTTGATCACTTCAAGGACTTGCGTGGAACTGACTGCAAATATTATTTTGTACAGCACCCTTAACGGCTCTTTGGAACAGATATAGTCTACTCCAAATATGTGCACCATTTTCTTCCTTTGTGGTTAATGGTGCAACTAAAACTTGTTTCTTTCAAACCCTCATGTTCCCTTTATACACTTTATTCTCTTTACCATGTACCGGGCACAGCCCCCCAGCTCCTTTCCAAATCTTTGATCAAATAAGGACCTCACCTTTTATCCCATCCGCCTATCCCTGCTTGCCTCTTTTAAGGATTTGGAAATCTTTCAATCGCCTGACCAGTCAATATCCAACATCTCTGGTAAACCTGACCACTAATCCATGCAATTGTCAATTTTCACTGTCATTCCTTGATTTACTCCGTAGTTAGCCAAAAGGTCTGCAGCCTTATTAGCTTCCCTATATATATGTGATAGGGAATATTCGCCCAATTTCCCAAGTAAGGATTTGATCACTCCAATCCAGTTGTCTAATTTCCAATTCGGTGCTTTCCCCAATGTGATCGCCTAAATGCATATTTGAGAATCACATTCTATTTCTATTGAATCAATTCCTTTCTGAATACAGACTTCCAATCCTAATGCAAGCACCTCCATCTCTTCCATATTATTCATGCTAATGCCTAAATTTTTGGATGCAGCCCAGACACCATGTCCTTCTACATTCCTAATTATACAACCTGCACCTGCTTTTCCGGGGTTGCCCTTAGCAGCCCCATCGAAGTTAAGTTTCCATTTTAAGCGCTCTGGTTGTTTCCACCGGACTTCCTTTCTATTCACTTTTTTTCTACTCTTTGTCGGATTTTAGGTATTTTTAGATCTGGTCAAGTTTTTTTAATTTCCCCGTCCCAACATGTGAATCTTGTTTTAGAACGAATTGCATTTCGATTATTTGCTATTTCCACTATGGCGTCCTGAATTTTTGCAATTAGTTTGTGTCTTTCGAGGGATTGGTTTTTGAATATTCATCTGTTCCTTTCCTTCCATACATGCCATACAACTAATGAAGGTGCCAACTTCCATAGATTTTTCCAAAAACCATTTTGATTTAATATCGACCAACTGTTCATAGCTTCACTAATTTTTTGTTGTCTTGGTCCTTGAATCCCAAAAGCCTCGTACAACCAATCCCAACATGCTGCTACCAACGGACAAGTGAGGAGTAGGTGATCTACAATTTCCTCCTCTTTTTTACATAGTACACACCTAGACAGGCCCACAATCCCTAGTCTCTTTAGTCTGTCACCCACCAAGCACCTATTGTGTAATGCTACCCAAAGGAATGCCTCGACTTTTGGTAAAATTCCGCGCTTCCAACATAGTGTTGACATCCAATGTTTGTCCTTGCTCTGGACATTTTGTATTTGATACCCCATTTTAGCCGTGTATTCCCCTAACACGACACCACACCAAATTACTTCATCCTCTTTTTCATTTAGTTGTATCGGTCTGCTTCTTAACTCTGACTCCACCTCCTTGCATAGGTGCTGAGGTAGGAGATGTGTCGGTGTATCCTTCCACTAAAATTGTTCCCCTAACGCACTCCTATTATATTGTACATAATCTTTTACTGCTTTCCCAACTTCCACCTACAGCCTTTCCACATATTGTTCTAAATCCATCATTTATGTCAAGCTCTTGTGCCCGTTCCATGAATCTTTCCAAAATGATGCCTTCGTTCCATTCCCAATACGCCATGACAAATGGTTTGTTATTAATGGTCTGCATTTTGTGATATATTTCCACACTGCTGAGCCTTTTCCTAGATTAACTAAAGTCATAATTCTACTTGGTTCCCTATTGTCCATGTATTTGCTCTATATAATCCGACACCAAAGTTTGTCCGGCTATTTGTAAATCTTCCATACTAACTTAGCGCCTAATGCTATGTTCTCCTGCCTAATCTTTCTCAACCTTGCCCCACCATCCTCCTTTGATTTACATGTCATTTCCCATCCTATCAATGGTATTTTATTTTTTTTAGACCCTTCCCAAATGAATTTCTTCAATACGTTTTCCATTTTATATTCAGACTTCCTTGGCGCTTCGTACATGGACATAGTGTAAATAGGGATAGCAGAAAGAACTATTTTCACCATTGTGATTCTTCTTGCTAATGATAACCAATTATTCTTCCATGACATTGCCTTGGAGTGACATTTGTCGGTTGTTTCCTCCCAATGTTTTGATTTACATGCTCCTTCAAAGATTTTGACTCCTAGAAATTTTGCAGGCAAGCTTCCCATTTGGTAGCCAAGTATGGATAGAATTGCATTTTTCAATGGTGATTTGGTATTAAAGAAATAAACTCTTGATTTATCCTTATTCATTTTTTGGCCTGATTGTGCTTCATATTCATCAAGGATATATTTTATATTTCTGGCCTCCTTTATACTTGCTTCACCTAGCAGAGTAGTATCATCCGCAAATTGGGAGTGTGTGATCAGTTCTATATCTCGTGCTACTTTCACTCCTTTCCATTCCAATCTCTGACAACTTTTTTTGATTATATTATATGCTTTACAAAGATATATGTCGATGTCATTTAGATAGTATGTTTAATATTATTTTTTATTTATAATATTTTTGTATTGATAATAGAGTAACGATTTACATAGTGACATAGGTTAAGCATTTTAGCTTATTTCACATATGTTTCAAACTATAACTTATGAACAACTATAGCATAATAGCATCAAAATACATTTAGGAAATGGCACGGGAAAAATTAAACCTTTTTTGTGCCCTGGGGAGTAGCAACATCATTTATCACCCTTGATTGGTTCTTAGCTTCACTGGCATCTCCTGCAGCTTCGTTGAAGATCCTTTGGAATTCCTTTAGAGCCCTTAGAAAGCTTTCAGATTCATCCAGATTGTGCCTGAACTTAGCTTCAGGTTAGGAACAAGGAAAAATTCCAAGGGGGTAAGAGAGGGCTTACTAAGTCAAATAAGAGACTCACGTACCTTACTGTTGCTTTGCAAGTAAATTCAACTTTGGAGATATCATTCTATTTATAATATTATATTATATTACATTTAATTATATTAAATTTTTAGCATAATTATTGTGATGTATTATCATTTTAATTATAGTATTGTATTATAATTAAATTAAAATTTTATATAATTTAAAGTAAATTTAATATAATGTTATAATATTATATTGTATTTATAATATAATATAATATTATATTATATTTAATTATATTAATTTTTTAACATAATTATTGTGATGTATTATCATTTTAATTATAGTATTGTATTATAATTATATTGAAATTTTATATTATTTAAAGTAAATTTAATATAATGTTATATTGTAGTAGTATATGTGTTATACCTTGCATAACCACCCCATCTTTTGCCTTGGTCAAAATGGGCCCCCCTTTGTGTTTTTATCTTTTTGTTGTTCTTTAAACAAAGTTTGGAGTATTTTGTTTCCAACACTTTGTTTTATTATTGGTTTAGTCTATCGGAAGCGGAGCCGGAACCAAATCGGGTTCTGAAACTTCTTTCAAAACTCATTCTAATTCCCATCCTGACAGTCTTTCTTTTTTGGTCTTTTTGTTTTGTCTTTATTGAAGACGGAGCCAGAGTGGACGTTAGGTTGGTGTTTATTGAAAATTGCAAAATGAAAATCCATCTCATCTCCGCCTCCGCTTTTTCAACTTTTGTTTTAGTCTGTGTCCTTGTGTTAAGTTTTATTATATCGATCTTTTTATTTTACTTTTTGTGTTTGGTTTCGTTTTATGTTTTGTTGGTGGACCCGGACCTGGAATGGGAATGAGGTTGGGAAATTCCTTAAGTTTCTGAATCAATTTCCATTCCGATTCTGCTCCCACCATTTTTTGGTCGTTGACTTTTTATTGAAGTCGCACTGTAGTGAAGTGTTTGTTCTTCTCCAGTTCTGACTCCGCTTAACTGCATTTAATGCATTAATGATAATTGCCATGCATAGGTAGAAACTCTGATTTTTACCTTCATTAAGGATTAAACACATTATTATTATCATTGTTAAAAAATTGAAGAGTGAAATAGACCAGCTGCAGAGTCCATCTGAGTGAATCGATTGAAGGAGGAGGAGATAATTGCTTGCAAATCAATTCAAAAGGTTAGCCAGGTTTTGCGTTTGAGGTAGGGTTCCTATTCTTGTTTCTTTTATTTATTTGCTTTCGTATTTTATGTTCGTGTTGTTTGATTTAGATCTTCGGGCAAATTCGTCATCTCAGTAGGATAGTGTGTTTGTTTTTCTTTCTTTATTTGTTGTTCTTGATTTTGTTTTATGCTTGTGTTTCTGGTTTTATAGTGAGTTAGGGCACAATCGCTTTCACGTTTTGTCGTGATCGTGTCGTGCTGCGTTAGGTTTTAAATGTGTAGATTTAATTAGGGTTTTCATAGTGAGGTAGATTAAATCTAGGTTTTTACAGTGAGTTAGGGTTGGTAGAATTTGGTTTTACTTAGGATTTCATTGCGCATTCATTTGGTTAAATTAGGAAGGGTTAAATCTGTGCCCTAGTTTTATATCGCATTTTCTAGGTTAGGGTTTTATGTGTTTTTGTGATCACGTTTAAAATAATTAAATATGATGCCCTAAAATACAGTGGTCCCCATGGTCATATGGGTATAGTCTTTTCATGATATATTTTAAGCCTCGTTTCATTTAATATGACCTTAGTCTTTATTCATGGAGTTATGTGTTAAATTGATAAAATTGTTGATGACATCATGGTCAACATAGCCAGAAGCGGGATCAGAATGGATTTAGAGTATTGGATATGTTTTTATGTTTAGTGTCAATTCCATTTTCCATCCCATCTCTGACTCTACTTATAGTAAGAAGCTTTACTTCACAAAATTTTTTACCTAGCGAAAGCGGAAGCGGAATCGAAACAGAATATGAAAACAAAAAATCTGAAGGAAACTGAATTAGTTTCCATTCCGGTTCCGGTTCTGATCACTATTTCACTTCCAACTTCGAGCCCGCTTCTTATTAGTGGAGTGATAGTAACAGTTTTTGCTTCGAGCCCGACATTATGTTAAAAGAAGATTATTTAAGATGTTTGCTACCTGGTTCTGCCTCCGATGTATGTTTGAAAGGTATGATTTTTAAGACACATTTGAGATGTTCCATTCAAGGATCTAACTATAGATTTTATTGCAGGAAAGCTAAGAGGATGTCGAGAACATCAGGAGAAACCTCCCAAACAAACTGGCCTGCAGGAACATCAAAGGCAGTACCTAAACCAAAGAAGATCAAGCCAGAATAATTGCCTTATACCTTGAGGTATAATCATAGGAGTCGTGTTGTGAAAGTGAGCAAAGTAGAATCAAATTGGTCAGACATCATCGATACCAATTTGGGTCAATATAATTTTGAGGAGCTATAAGCAGAAACCTTTGCGGAAAGGGAAGATATAACAGGAAGAACAAAAAGAATTGTTGATTCTGGCTTGGCCCATATCACTATGTTTCCTTTATCAATCCAATGCCCGGAGTTGATCTTGACAACAGCCAGTGCCTACAATCCTGCTACCAGACAATGCATGGATTCACAAAACAATGTAATTATTGATCTCACTCCTCAAGCATTTCAAAGTATATTTAATGTCCTGGATCCTAAGAACTTGGTGCAGTTGGATGAGGCAAAGGCCTTGCAGAAATATAGTAAGTATAAAGAATACAATAAATCTCATTTGAATAAAAAGTGGTTGAAGACAAAGAAGAAGTCTCTAACCAAGCTTGCAGACTAGCCAAAGAGGGCAGATTTCTATAAGGAGGTATCATATTTAATAATGATGTTGTCTAGGGTTTTCGGGAAGAGAGATACATTTCATTTCAAGGAGTGGATGTTTCCTTTCATCGAGACAATTTTACATGGCACCCATCAGTTTGATTGGTCGATGATTGTATCAAATGCTATTCATGATCAACTGACCAGCATCAGGGAGACTAAGTGCTTCTTTATGACTTCTTACATTGTGTATGCAACAGCAAGGTTGGGTATCTTCCCAGGTTTAAACAGAGTAGGGATAATGGGAGTCTTGGATGGATAGAAGAAGGTGTGGGAGCATTATAACCAGCTATCTCTACAGGTTGTTGAGACTCAGTTCAGAAGGGTTAATGATGCATTCATATATGTAGTCATTAACCAATTAAATGGAGATGCAGGGTACAGATTGAGTCAAGAAGCCATGGCATTTATTGTTGAATGGGGATGTTGGTACATTCAATACCCCAAGTTTACATATTTCAAGTTACCTGGTTTTGAAAGCCATCCACATTTGCTTCCAAGGTGTTGCAATAATAGGATAGTGTTGATGAAGTTTGTATATCAGGCTCTTGGAGTTAATGCTCTATTTGGTTTAAAGCATAAGATAGGATGTCACAAGTTTCCCATGAAGATGGGTAAGTATAGCTTTCAACATTTGGTGGGAGCAAAGGTGATCTACAGTGAGCTGATACAATTAAAGCTAGGCTTATACACAGTTCATAAGTATTTTGACCCGAAGGGGAGTATGAATGCCTTGCTGCCTTCTGTGTGTGACAAGCATTTTAGTTTATTAGAAGATTTTTGGAGTGACATACAAGATGAGTATGATTTGAGGAAAAAGAATTATGAAAGATTACCTATTGCACTCATGTCAGAATTTGGAGTTAAAAATGACATTCCTGACACATTGGTGGATGATGGAGTTGTACTCGATCCATCTTATGAAGCTTTGAACATTGGAACTAAAAGTCTGGATCCGATTGATTGGGATAGTGAGGAGACTATTGATATTAAGCAGATAGGAAGACCAGTTTTGGATAGAAGTGTTCAATGGTTGGTTCTAAGAACCAAAGCTCCTCAAGGACCACTCCTAAAAAGGGGAAAGGGTATAAAAGGCTCAAAAGAAAGACACCTCCTAAGGAGCCTTTGGAGTTCCTTCCTCTAGACATTGAAGAAATAGAACTTGAAGCAACAGGTGATGAAGCAGAAACACAAGAAGGAGATGCTCAAATGGGATCGGTTGTTTCAACACCTACATTAGGTGAATCTTCCACACAAGTCCCACTTGCAAAACAACAGAGTGGGGAAGTTCAAAATGGGTCTCTTCATAGTATGGCTAAAACTGCAAAGGGAAAAGAAGTGGAGAGGGAAATTCATGATGTTGGAACGAATTTAGACAAGACTGTGTCAGAGAAGGATGTGCAAGAGAATATGCCTCTAGAGGAGGATGTTGAACATGTATTGACACAAGAGGAGCAATGGGCATTGTTTGAAGAGGTTAGAAAGGATGCTGAGGCAAAAGCTAAAGAAATAGAAAATAAAAAGTTAATGGATGTCAAGACATGAACTGATTCCATACTACAGGAACAATAAATTGAAGCTAAATCAAGAGCTGATGAAGTAGAGAGATAGAAAAGGCAACAAGAACATGAACTCAAGGTTAAAGAAGAAAATGATAAGTTAGAACTAATACAAAAGATTTATGACCTTGAGGAAGAGAAGGCAAGACATCAGAGGGAGAAAGAAGTCTTGGTTGCCAAGTTAAAATTTGTTGAGGAAGCTCACCAAAAAGAAGAAGAAGCAAAGGCATAAAAGCTTAGGGCTTTAGAGGCAGAAAGACTAGAGAAATAAAGACTAGAGGCTTTAGGAAAAATTGGAAAAGGAAAGAATAGAGAAGGAAAGAATAGAAAAGGAAAGATTGGAAAGGGAAAAAGTGGAGAGAGATCGATTGGAGGAAGAGAGATTGAAGAAGGAAGAAGAAGATAAGAAGATATGGGAACAAAAAGATAAGGAAGAGGCTGAAAGGCTTTTGCAGATGCATGTGGTGCAAGAACAACAAGAGGAACCAAGGGTTGATTCTCAACCCCAAGTAAATGTGTAGCCACCTTCTACTACTACTATTGCTTCTTCTTCCACTGTGATGACTACTGCTCCATGTGCTCCCACTTGGCAAAAATTGAACCTACAAAAAAGAACAGTAACACCTTCACAACCTCTCAATTGGGAGGATATGATGAAGGAGATTGAACAAGAGAGGCTTAAAAAGAAGGCCAAGATCCTACACTCCACCAGGCTCATGGACAAGGAAGAGATTGTTGTTGAGTGTGCCATACCGATGACAGAAAAGGAGGTAGGGGACATGCAGTTAACGAATTATCCGTTAAGTACTGTCAACTTGGGAAGGCCTACTAGAAATCACTAGATGAATCTAATTGATGTGGTAGCTTCGACAACCAAGTCAAGAATGTTAAAGGATAAGTAGAAGAAAGATGAGCTTAAGGATCAATTAGATCAATTGCATTCCTTTTTGAAAAGTGTCTCTTCTCCAAGATCACAACAGATAGCTGCTATTGAGACTCCAATTTTGTTGAGCAAAAAGGAGGTAGATGATTTAGTATAGGTAAGAGGCAAAGTGGAGATGTTAGACAGGTGGGTTGACAAGTCAAATCAAGAAGTAGGTGATGTTTTGGTAGAAGGTTTTGAGGTTCATAAAAGGACAAAAGAGTTGATGGGGGAAATGCATCAATATATTGAAGCATCAGAGAAACAGGAAGAGGAATATAAAGAGTATAGTCTAAAATTGGAGAAGGTTAGTACATTTCCTTTGACTAATCTTCTTGAACAGTCAATACTCAAGGAGGATAATAAGGATTTTGTGGAGAAGACCTCTCGTATACTCTGATTCAGAACAGATTTCTTGTGCAAACATAGAAATGAAGTCCGAGATGCTGTTAAGGATCTAATTGAACAATTTGAGGAGTTGGAGGAAGTCATTGCTATCATAGTAGATGTTGATATGCTAACAAAGGAAGGCCTGCCTTTGAGCCAGATAAAAGAGAAATGGGGCTGCTAAAAGAGAGTTGACAAAGATAAAAAGATATGAGAGGGTTTGCTGCAGCAGAATAGGAGTGAATTAAATTTGAAGATAGCTGGGTTGATGAGCCAGAATTAGATGTATTACAACAAGTCTTCACCAGTTATGACGAGTTTATTGCAAACCCAACTTCACATGCATAAATCTCTTGCATGCATAACTTTCTTCTTTTTTGCATGTTGCATGGAACATTGGCGGTTTTTGAAGCGCATGACTTCCTTTTTTCTCTTCTATTTTCTATTCTCCAGTTTAACTGAATGTCTAATGTAAGAACTCAAGATCAAATCGATCTGAGTTTCCAAGAGAGTTTTTGTTCCTAAAAGGGTGGATGACTTAAAATAGAAGTGGAGTTCGAATTTTGTATATCTATAAATACCCTTTGGGTATCATATTGTAAGGGTCGGCTAATAGAGAATAGAATTGGCCACCTGATATTAGGAGATAGAATTTTGTAGTGATTATAGAGATACATTGTTACTTAATATTTTACAGTTAAATAAAATTACAGGTTTTACGCAATATGGTGTTAGAATTGAATTTTACTTGATAAGGCTAATAAGTTATAATCTATCTGTATGCCAGTGATTGTGTTGAAGCATGATTGTTTCTTATGTGATGAAAGTCATTAGAAGAAACTGGATTTAAGGATTATCTTTGTAGATTATCATTGAATTAAATTTATTGAAGTCTGTTAATCTATGATCTTGGCAATGAATGAATGTGTGTTCTTTTAAAAATCTTTGAAATAAGTTGTGATAGGCGAATTAAAATAAGCACCTTAGATGCATACAATGGTATAGATTATTCTGTGAATTGTATCATGCTTTGGTTTTCTTGATCTGATTGAAAAATATTCATTGTTGAAGGTATATGTCTGGATGCTAGATAATTTTTGTTCATGTTTACTGGTTTACCCTATGATCTATCTTTTTCTTTTTTTGAAACCCCATTGATTTACTAAAACAATTCGATAAAAGGAGTCATTGCTTGCATTCCTTGTTACCAGCATAGGCCCCTTGAATATTACAGTTGCATAGACCAATTAGGTGACACGAGATAGTTGAGAACCAACTACCAGGACCTTGGGAGTTAGGCTACTATATGTTGTCTTTCCTTTTCAGGAGAAATAGAGTAGAAATATTCTATTTGAATGTTGTTTGTGTCATCTTCACCATCAACAGATTTGGTGCTAGAAGGAGGGCCTGAACGAACAAGTTGGCTCGCATTGTGTCATTCTCACCGGAGAAATACGGGAGGATTCTTAGATCCTCCACTAATCCTGAACCATTTGAAGAACTTCAAACCCCGGTCAGACCTAGATCCCATGCTCGTAGGATATTGATACCTACCTTGCCACCACCACTTACTCCACCTGGATTTCCACCAAATCCACCTACACCACCATCAGTTCCACCTACATCACCACCACCAAGCAAGCCTGAGTCTCCACCAATTTAGCCTGTATCACCACCTGCTCAACTAATCCCACCCATGGCTTACTTGTGAATAACCCTTGTCCGTTAGGGAATATTCCAGGAGGAATCCATGACTTACCCAAGAACCCTGAAAAGTTTTGTCCTAAATACATACATGGTGAATCAAGAAGTGTTGAGGAGCACATACAAGCATTCAAAGATGCTTGCACAAGAGCTTAGGTTGCTCATCAAGATGTGGTATGTAGACTGTTTCCTTACTATTTAGGAGATATGGCATATAACTGGTATTTAAATTTGCCTCGAGGATCCATCCTAGGTTGGACAGATTTAGAAAATGTATTTATTAACCAATTTTAGGTTTATGTAGACCCTGCCATTTTGTATCACCAATTTTCCACAATAAGAAAAGAACATCATGAGCCACTACCGTTGTTCAATACTAGATTCCAAAGAATGTTTCGTAGGTTGAAAGACCCTTATCTAGTAGCTGAGAATATTGCCATATAGGCCTATTTAAGAGTTGTTGATCCCTTAATTGGCCTATTCTTGCAGAGAACTTATCAGCCTGGTGAGATTGACTCTTTGTCTAAAGTTTATCATCTGGCCATCAAGTTGCAACAACAGATAAGCCTACAACTAGGAGGTTTAGGAGTAGCTCTTCCTCCCATGAACTATCAGATGCCTAACCCACCATTATATAACACTGTCCTAGGGATGTCTTACTCTCAATATGGATCGGTGTGTGAACTACAAAATCCACCTACCATGCCTTTTTTCGGTAATGGCATGCAAGATTCTTCCCAACAACCTCAAAATCCACAACAACAAGCGGGAGGATCTACCCATGTTCATTCCCTAGCCATAGTACAAAATGTGCAAAATGAGCAAACTGTCCAATTGACAAGTGAGTTAGAGACTTTCAAGAAGACTCTATCTCAAATGTCTAATGACATGGCACAGCTTAGGAAAAACCCTCCCCACAACCAAAATCAGAATTATCAGAATCAGGGAGGTTATAACAATCAGGGAAATTATTCCAATCAGAATGGGAAACAAAACACAAACTGGAACTTTCAGAGTCAAAATTCCTCTAACCAAAATTACCAAAATCAGAACAGAGGATATAATCAGAGGTTCAACAACAACAACAATAGACAGTGGAATACTGGACCTAACAATGGGGGATTTCCCCATAACTATCAGTCTGGTGAGGAGAGACCACACACTGCTAATGTTGCTGACCTCAATTTCATGACTAAATGGTGCAGGCTGCATGATACTGCAGCACATTCTAAGGTTAACTGCCCTAAAATGGAGAAGATTGCACAATCTGATGCCCATCCTCCATCAGGAAATTCCAATCAAGATAATGGGCCAGTCAATACTGCTATGACTTATGAAACTATTGAAGAAAAATATCAGTTTCCTATGTAAGGAGATAATGAGCCAGAGGAAGATGTATATGATGCTCAAGCTTTTCAGTCCAAAGGAGGTCACTTTTTGAGAAATCAGAATAAGGGCCCATTTACTACATTTGCACCCCCAAACAACATGGTCCCACCAAATCAAAATGTAGATAATAATCCACCACCACCAAAGGGACCTTCTGATCTTCAGAATAGAGGCAACCCGCCTCCTTTTCCTAAGTATCAAGCTAGGAATGATTTAGAATTTAACTTTATTGTAGAATTGCAGAGACAAAAGACATCCTTGTCATTCTTTGTCATCATGAAGTGGTGCCCAACTCAACGTGAGGTGGTATTGAAAGCCTTGGAGGAGACAGATTGCTTAAAGGGAAAAGGTAAAGTGACTCCAGCAAAGGAGACAAATGCAGCTATGTATAAAGGTAAGACCAGTACCCCACCTTTTCTTTTAAGTCTAAGGATCTTTGAAAAGAATTTGCACAATTTTTTAGTAGATTCTGGAGCATTAGGAAATGTTATGCCCTTTTTGATATGTAAGAAGTTAGGATTGAGTCCTATCCTGACCAACAAGAAAGTGATTCAGTTAGATAAAATTGAGGTCAATGTTGTAGGTGAGTTGAAGAATATGCATGTACAGGTTGGATTAGATCCAAGGATCCAAACCTATATAGATATCCAAGTAGCTGATATCCCAGAGACATATGGTATGCTTCTAAGTCGGAAGCTAATGAAGAGTATTGGGGGATATTTTTCCTTGGACTTCTCTCACATGTGGTTACCATGGAAGGGAGTACCAACACAGATAAGGATAGAGAGTGAACCAAGACTCAAACACATGATTACGGAGTATGATGCTTCAAATGAAGTGGCATATTTTGAGACTGAGATAGGTGTTTACAAACAAAAGGAAGTTCTTACTTTCTCTGTAGTTAGTCCTGATGAAACATTACCCTTAGATCACAGTGACCCGATGATCCGCATCAACTAGCAGGTTCTAATAAGAAAATCGCAACAAGATAGGCTGGTTTTAGGAGGAGAAACTGACTTATGTAGTTTATTACTTCCTAATTGGTGTAGGATTCACTATCATAATCATTTGGAGTTAACATGTTAGTCATGCTTGGATATTCTAAGTCATATAGATCAGCCCCAACAAAAATGTCAGGAGGAATTTGAGACTCCCATCAATGAGTTCTCTTTCAAAGTTAAGGATGCTACCATTCTTACTCGGGCTAACCTTTCTCAGGAGGAAGATGCCTCATTAGTAGAGCAGACTCCAGTTTTATGTTATGAAATTCAAGAAGAGATTAAGGTATCTCATTGCCTTTTCAATACACCTGCCCCAGATGCTTTACCAATGCCAAAGGTGCGGATGAAAGATGAATTAGATGGTAAATTAACTCAAGAAATCATTTAGGAAGTAGTTGTTGAACAAATTGAGAATATGGGAAAATCTTCAACTGAGTCTCACCCCAAGAAAATTTCTGATGATCAACAAAAGTCTGAGCCGCCATACATCTTAAGTGAGTCATCCCTTGTTACTTCTAAAAAGAAAGAGCTCCCAACCAAAGATCAATTATGGACTCTTAAATTTGATGGTTCTAAATTAAAGTAGGAAGTGCAGTAGGGATTGAACTAACTAATTTGAAAGGAAAGACTTACTTTGCTTCTTATAGATTGCAGTTCGGTTGCACAAATAATGTGGCTGAGTATGAAGCACTTGCTTGAGGTCTTATATTTGCTCATAAGAAGAAGGTTATTGCTCTCACAGTTATGGGAGATTCTGAGGTGATTGTAAAGTAGGTATGTAGCCAATATACATGTCATAACAAAAGATTGGTTGCATACAAAAATAGGGTTTGGAACTTAATCAAAGATTTTGATGCTTTTGGAATTAGTCTGATCCCCAGGGAAGCTAATCAAATTGCAGATGCTCTAATTGTTGCTGCTAGTACATTGGAGCCCATGCAAGATTCTAATCTTAAGAGGTTTTCAGTTGAGGTGATTTCAATTCCATCTATTCCTGATAATGTTAGACATTTTTAGGTATTTAATGATGATCAACATATATTGGCCTTTTTGGCAAATTCTGATGTTTTTGAAGGGCAAATAATTGATGAATCTGAAAGAGATCAGGGGAATTGGGATCCGGAGAATGACAGTCCATAAGGGATATTGGATTTAAAGAGCAATAACATCCCAAAAGGGATGATAGCATTGGAAAGAATATTTGAATCAGACCCACAAGCTTATTAGAGAGTGCCTACAAAGAGTGATGGAGGGAAGTATGAATCTGTTAATTTAACTCACTCAAGCCCTGAGAGGAATGTTCTAATAGGAAAGACTTGTCCTCAAGAAATTAAGGATGAGATAATCAAAGTTTTGAAACAAAATATTGAGGCTATCGCTTGGAGTTATGATGATTTGAAAACTTTTGACACTTCAGTGATTACTCATACCATCCCTCTCAAGCCAAATGCCAAGCCGTTTCACCAAAAGCAATGCTCGATCAATGCTTTAATTGAGCCTCTAATCCAGAGAGAGGTACATAAGCTTTTAGTTGCCAGAATAATCTTTCTGATTAGACACTCTACCTGGGTAGCTAATTTGGTTCTTGTGCGCAAAAAGAATGGTGAAATCAGACTATGTGTCGATTTCAGGAATCTAAACAAGGCCTCTGAAAAGGACAATTATCCATTACCTTCTCTTGATGAAGTATTACAAAAGGTGAATGGGTCCTAGATGATGTCGTTCTTAGATGGGTATTCTGGATACAATCAGGTACTTGTTAGTCATGAGGATAGGATGAAGATTGCTTTCACCACTAAATGGGGCACATTTGCTTACAGGAGGATGCCTTTCGGTCTCATCAATGCTGGAGCTACTTTTCAAAGGGAAATGGATCTAGCTTTTAAGGATCTAATAGGAAAATGTATAATCATTTATGTAGATGATTTAACCATCTTCTCTAGGAATAGAGAAGATCGTGTTGCAGACCTAGAAAAGGTTCTAAAGAAATGTATAAGTTATGGTGTCTCTCTTAACCCAAAGAAATGTGTATTTGGAGTCTCTGAAGGGAAGCTCTTAGGTCACATTATATCGGAGGAAGGGATTTGCATAGATCCTGATCAAGTGGAGGCCATTTTAAAATTGACAAAGCTAGGTAGCAAGAAGGAAATGAGGTCCTTCTTTGGAAGGATCAATTTTGTTAGGAAATTTATAACATGGTTTGTAGATATTGTCAAACCCCTCAATGAAATGATGAAGAAGGATGCAAAGATTGAGTGGAGTGAAGAGGCTAAGTCTGATTTCATGCAGATTAAACAATCTATATCTGAGGCACCTATTTTGACAAGTCCAAATTATCTAAAACCCTTCTACATTTATTCTTTTGCTTCTGACCATTCATGTGCAGCGGTTTTAACACAGAGAAGAGAAGAGAGTGAGGAGAGACCGATTGATTTTATGAACTCTCCATTTAAGAATGTAGAAGTAAGGTATTCACCACTAGAAAAACAAGCCTTTGCATTGGTACAAGTAGTGAAGAAGTTCAGGCATTACATAATTCGAAGTCAAGTGATGGCCATAGTTCCAGATCCAACTGTGAAGTCTCTTCTGATGCAAAGTGAATTAGAGGAACGAAGGGGAAAATGGATGGAAATCTTGCAGGAGTTTGACTTAGAAATTCACCCGATGAAACTCGTTTGAGGACAAGGATTGTCAAAAACAATGGTTGAAGTAGACAAAAATATTACTTGCCAACAATACACGGTTCAATCATTCATGAAGGATCCTTGGTATACAGATTTTATCTTCTTCCTCCTCAATAAAAAATGTCCAGAAGGAATGAATTCTACTCAAAGGAGAGCATTGAGGATGAAGAGTGCTCATTACATGCTCAAAGGGGGATCCATTTACATAAAGAATTTTCAAGGAATTTACCTAAGCTGTTTGGATTAGCAAGAAGCAAAGCATGCTATTTCTGAGTTTCATGGAAGGCATGGAACAGGGCATGGATCTCCTGATGCTTGCGCTCATCAGATTTTAAGATTAGGCTATTATTGGCTTTATGTGTTTAGAGATGCACATCAGCACTGTAGGACTTGTCATGTATGCCAACCTCTGCACCTAGAGAAAGAAATCATGCAATGCCCCTACAACCAGTATATGAGGTAAGGCGATTTGCTCAATGGACACTTGATTTTGTAGGTGTAATTAATCCAAATTCTTCTGCAGGTCATAAATTCATCTTGATTGCAACTGACTACTGCACACATTGGACTGAGGCACAACCTTGCAAGAATAGCACCACAGAGGTGGTCATCAAGTTTCTGACTGAAAACATCACAACCAGGTTTGGAGTTCCATTTGCTTTGGTATGTGATAACGACCCTACTTTTTCTTCTGCTGAGTTTATTTCATGGGCCTATGAACATAAAATTGTTTTGAAGTATTCTTCCAATTACTACCCTCAGGGGAATGGAGTGGCTGAGTCCACAAATAAAAACTTGTTGGAAGTTATAAGAAAGTTGTTAGAGAATAATCCTAGGGACTGGCATACCCAGTTGAGATTTGCCTTACGGGCATATCGAACCAGAATCAAAGTAGCTCTAGGAAACTCACCTTTTAAGTTAGTTTATGGCTAAGATCCAATCTTCCCGATTCATTTACAGATACCTGTCCTTAAGTTCATGCAATAATTTTATAACAAGGATGATAGGATTGAGGTTAGACTACTTAATTTGTTAAACATGGAAGAGCAAAGGGATGTTGCTTTGCAACAATTCTCTAAGCATCAGGCTGTTGTCAAACGCTGGTTTGACAAGAGAGCCAAAATAAAAGCCTTTAGAATATCAGATCTTGTGTTATTATGGGATAAGGCTAGAGAGAAGAAAGGAGATCATCAGAAGTCTGATAGACTCTGGTTAGGTCCTTATCAAGTGGCTGAAATATTAGGTGAGAATGCTTTTCATTTGAGTACCTTAACAGGAGTGCCTGTTCCATTACCAGTTAATGGTCAGTTTCTCAAGCACTATTTCAGTGCATAAAAGGTCTGATGTTTTAAAAGGAAAATGTATTATACTGTATCATATGTAATTAAGTCAGTTTTTTTTTAGTTTAGCTTTTAGTTTTTGTTTGTTTTCTTTCTTTATTTTTGTTTGTTTGTTTTGTTTTGTTTGTTTGGGGATCTTCATTTTGTTCATTTCAAATTAAGGGGTTGTTATTCAAAGTATGCTACTGGTACTGGGAGAGAAATTGGTTTAAGTATTTTCATTATCATCATTGAAAAAGATTTCATTCTGAAACTTATGTTTTATGATCATTCTAGTTTGGGTTGGAAAAGTTATTAAGGATAAAAGATATACTGTGAATATCTCATGAATTGTGATCAAAGATCTGTCACTAAATTAGGAAAACATTTGCATGAGTAAGTACCTATTTATTCTAGAATGACTCTACCCTTTGATTCAAGTGAATTTCTGATTCCAAGACTATCATGAAATCCATAGTAGTTCTCAACCCATGTTTCAGATTCATTATGTCTGAAGTATTGAGGAAGGTGCACAAAAGATTTCCACAAGCAAGGTTTTAAAAAAAAAAATGAATGAAATAAAAGAAAGAAAGAAGAAGCAAACTCAATATCAAGTGGGTAATCAAGTATCTCTATTAGGGCTATGGATGCCTGGCTGGCAATAGAGCAATGCTTTGAGAGAACTAGAGGTATCTTTGTCGGGGCTATGGATGCTTGTCTGGTAGCGGAGCAATTCCCAGGATTTTACTGCAAGATAGTTAAAGGACTCAACCTATGTAGCTTGAATCTTAGGTATAGTTGTTCACAAACAAAGAAAGTATTTACAAAGAATGATGCACAATATATGCACACACTCAGATTCAGAAATAACTCATGAGCACATACATCTGAGATTCTAGCTCAAACTTATCCTACATATATCTGATCTTATTCAAGTTAGTATGCTTTATAAACCAAGTAGTTTTTGGGTGACTGAAATTTTCTTTGGGTATCTTGAAAATGGGTAAACCATTTTCCCAGCCGAGTCACCATTTGTTATGCCTTGAATAACCACCCCATCTTTTGCCTTAGTCAAAATGGGCCCCCCTTTGTGTTTTTATATTTTTGTTGTTCTTTAAACAAAGTTTGGAGTCTTTTGTTTCCAACACTTTGTTTTATTATTGGTTTAGTTTGTCGGAAGCGGAGCCAGAACCAAATTGGGTTCTAAAACTTCTTTCAAAACTCATTTCGATTCCCATCCCGACAATCTTTCTTTTTTGGTCTTTTTGTTTTGTCTTTATCGGAGCCAGAGCCAAAGTGGACGTTAGGTTGGTGTTTATTGAAAATTGCAAAATCAAAATCCTTCCCGTCCCCGCCTCCGCTTTTTCAACTTTTGTTTTAGTCTATGTCCTTATGTTAAGTTTTATTATATCGATCTTTTTATTTTGATTTTTGTGTTTGGTTTTGTTTTATGTTTTGTTGGCGGACTCGGACCCAAAACAGGAATGAGGTTGGGAAATTCCTTAAGTTTTTTAATCAATTTCCATTCCGATTCCGCTCCCGCCGTTTTCTGGTCATTGACTTTTTACTGAAGTCGCACTGTAGTGAAGTGTTTGTTCTTCTCCAGTTTCAACTCCGCTTAACTACATTTAATGCATTAATGATAGCTGCCATGCGTAGGTAGAAACTCTGATTTTTACCTTCATTAAGGATTAAATGCATTATTATTATCATTGTTAAAAAATCGAAGAGTGAAATAGAGTAGCTGCGAAGTCCATTTGAGTGAATCGATTGAAGGAGGAGGAGATAATTGCTTGCGAATCAATTTAGAAGGTTAGCCAGGTTTTGCATTCGAGGTAGGGTTCCTATTCTTGTTTCTTTTATTTATTTGCTTTCGTGTTTTATATTCGTGTTGTTTGATTTAGATCTTCGGGCAAGTTCGTCATCTCAGTAGGATGGTGTGTTTGTTTTTATTTCTTAATTTGTTGTTCTTGATTTTGTTTTATGCTTGCATTTTTGGTTTTATAGTGAGTTAGGGCACAATCGCTTTCACGTTTTGTCACAATTGTGTTATGTTGCGTTAGGTTTTAAACGTGTAGATTTAATTAGGGTTTTCACAGTGAGGTAGATTAAATCTAGGTTTTTATAGTGAGTTAGGGTTGGTAGAATCTGGTTTTACATAGGATTTCATTGCACATTCATTTGGTTAAATTAGGAAGAGTTAAATTCGTGCCCTAGTTTTATATCACGTTTTCTAGGTTAGGGTTTTATGTGTTTCTATGATCATGTTTAAAATAATTAAATATGATGCCCTAAAATACAGTCGTCCCCATGATCATATGGGTATAGTCTTTTCATGATATATTTTAAGCCTCGTTTCATTTAATATGACCTTAGTCTTTATTCATGGAGTTATGTGTTAAATTGATAAAATTGTTAATGACGTCATGGTCAACATAGACGAAAGCAGGATCATAATGGATTTAGAGTATTGGATATGTTTTTATGTTTAGTGTCAATTCCATTTTCCATCCTGTCTCCAACTCCGCTTATACTAAAAAGCTTTACTTCACAAAAATGTTTACCTACCGGAAACAGAAGCGGAACCGAAATAGAATATGAAAACAAAAAATCTGAAGGAAACCGAATCAATTTCCATTCCGGTTCTGGTTCTGATCACTATTTCACTTCCGACTCCGAGTCCGCTTCTTATTAGTGGAGTGACAGTAACAGTTTTTGCTCTGAGCCCAACAGTATGTTAAAAGAAGATTATTTAAGATGTTTGCTGCCTAGTTCCACCTCCGATGTATGTTTGAAAGGTATGATTTTCAAGACACATTTTTCAGATGTTTCATTCAAGGATCTAACTAGAGATTTTGTTGTAGGAAAGCTAAGAGGATGTTGGGAACATCAGGAGAAGCCTCCCAAAGAAACCGGCCTACAGGATCATCAAAGGTAGTACCTTAACCAAAGAAGATCAAGTTAGAACAATTGCCTTATACCTTGAGGTATAATCACAGGAGTCGTGTTGTGAAAGTGAGGAAAGTAGAATCAGATTGGTCAGACATCACTGATACCAATTTGGGCCAATATAAGTTTGAGGAGCTATATGTAGAAACCTTTGCGGAATGGGAAGATATAACAAGAAGAATAGAAAGAATTGTTGATTCCGGCTTGGCCCATATCACTGTGTTTCCTTTATCAATCCAATGCCCAGAGTTGATCTTGACAGTAGCCAGTGCCTACAATCCTGCTACCAGATAGTGCATGGATTCAAAAAATAATGTAATTATTGATCTCACTCCTCAAGCATTTCAATATATGTAATGTCCCAGATCCTAAGAACTTGCTGCAGTTGGATGAGGCAGAGGCCTTGGAGAAATATAGTAAGTATAAAGAATCCAATAAATCTCATTTGAATAAAAAGTGGTTGAATACAGAGAAGAAGTCTCTAACCAAGCTTGCAGACCAGCCAAAGAGGGCAGATTTCTATAAGGAGGTATCATATTTAATAATGATGTTGTCTAGGGTTTTTGGGAAGAGAGATACATTTCGTTTCAAAGAGTGGATGTTTCCTTTCATCAAGACAATTTTACATGGCACCCATCAGTTTGATTGGTCGATGATTGTATCAAATGCTATTCATGATCAACTGACCAACATCAAGGAGACTAAGTGCTTCTTTATGACTTCTTACATTGTGTATGCAGCAGCAAGGTTGGGTATTTTCCCAAGTTTAAACAGAGTAGGGATAATGGGAGTATTGGATGGACAGAAGAAGGTGTGGGAGCATTATAACCAGCTGTCTCTATAGGTTGTTGAGACTCAGTTCAGAAGGGTTAATGATGCATTCATATATGTAGTCATTAGCCAATTAAATGGATATGTAGGGTACAAATTGAGTCAAGAAGTCATGGCATTTATTGCTGAATGGGGATGTTGGTACATTCAATACCCCCAGTTTACATATTTTAGGTTAGATAGTTTTGAAGGCCATCCACATTTGCTTCCAAGGTGTTGCAATAATAGGATAGTGTTGATGGAGTTTGTATATCAGGCTCTTGGAGTTAATGCTCAGTTTGGTTTAAAGTATAAGATAGGATGTCACAAGTTTCCCATTAAGTTGGGTGAGTATAGCTGTCAGCATTTGGTGGGAGCCAAGGTGATCTACAATGAGCTGATACAATTAAAGCTAGGCTTATACACAACTCATAAGTATTTTGACCCGAAGGGGAAGATGAATGCTGCCTTCTGTATTTGACAAGAATTTTAGTTTATTAGAAGATTTCTGGAGTGACAGACAAGATGAGTATGATTTGAGGAAAAAGAATTATGAAAGATTACCTATTGCACTCATGTCAGAATTTGGAGTTAAAAACGACATTCCTGACACATTGGTGGATGATGGAGTTGTACTCGATCCATCTTATGAAGCTTTGAACATTGGAACTAAAAGTTTGGATCCAATTGACTGGGATAGTGAGGAGACTATTCATATCAAGCAAATAGGAAGAACAGTTTTGGATAGAAGTGTTCAATGGTTGGTTCTAAGAACCAAAGGTCCTCAAGGACCAACTCCTAAAAAGGGGAAAGGGTTTAAAAGGCTCAAAAGAAAGACACCTCCTAAGGAGCCTTTGGAGTTCCTTCCTCCAGACATTGAAGAAATAGAACTTGAAGCAGCAGGTGATGAAGCAGAAACACAAGAAGGAGATGCTCAAATGGGATCGATGGTTTCAACACCTACATTAGGTGAATCTTCCACACAAGTCCCACTTGCAAAACATCAGAGTGAGGAAGTTCAAAAGGGGGCTCTTCATAGTATGGCTGAAACTACAAAGGGAAAAGAAGTGGAGAGGGAAATTCATGATGTTGGAACAGATTCAGACGAGACTATGTCAGAGAAGGATGTGCAAGAGAATATGCCTCTAGAGGAGGATGTTGAACAGGTAATGACACAAGAGGAGCAATGGGCATTGTTTGAAGAGGTTAGAAAGGATGCTGAGGCAAAATCTAAAGAAATAGAAAAGAAAAAGTTAATGGATGGCAAGACACGAACTGATTCCATTTAACAACAACAACAAATTGAAGCTAAATCAAGAGCTGATGAAGTAGAGAGATAGAAAAGGAAACAAGAACATGAAATCAAGGTTAAAGAATAAAATGATAAGTTATAACTAATACAAAAGATTCATGACCTTGAGGAAGAGAAGGCAAGACACCGTAGGGAGAAAGAAGTCTCGGTTGCCAAGTTAAAACTTGCTGAGGAAGCTCACCAACAAGAAGAAGAAGCAAAGGCAGAAAAGCTTAGGGCTTTAGAGGCAAAAAGACTAGAGAAAGAAATACTAGAGGCTTTAGAAAAAGAGAAAATAGAAAAAGAAGCTCTAGAGAAAGAAAAATTGGATAAGGAAAAATTGGAAAAGGAAAGAATAGAGAAGGAAAGAATAGAAAAAGAAAGATTGGAAAGGGAAAAAGTGGAGAGAGATCGATTGGAGGAAGAGAGGTTGAAGAAGGAAGAAGAAAATAAGAAGATACATGAACAAAAAGATAGGGAAGAGGCTGAAAGGCTTGTGTAGATGCATGTGGTGCAAGAACAACAAGAGGAACCAAGGGTTGATTCTCAACCCCAAGCAAATGTGCAGCCACCTTCTACTACTACTATTGCTTCTTCTTCCACTGTTATGACTACTGCTCCATGTCCTCCCACTTGGCTAAAATTGGACCTACAAAAAAGAACAGTAACACCTTCACAACCTCTCAATTGGGAGGATATGATGAAGGAGATTGAAATAGATAGGCCTAAAAAGATGGCCAAGATCCTACACTCCATCAGGCTCACGAACAAGAGAGAGATTGTTGTTGATTGTGCCCTACCCATGAGAGAAAAGGAGGTAGGGGACATGTAGTTAACAAATTATCGGTTAAGTACTGTCAACTTAGTAAGGCCTACCAAAAATCAATAGATGAATCTAATTGATGTGGTAGCTTCGACAACCAAGTCAAGAATGTTAAAGGATAAGCAGAAGAAAGATGAGCTTAAGGCTCAATTAGATCAATTGCATTCCTTTTTGAAAAGTGTCTCTTCTCCAAGATCACAACAGGTAGCTGCTATTGAGACTCCAATTTTGTTGAGAAAAAAGGAGGTAGATGATTTAGTACAGGTAAGAAGCAAAGCAAAGATGTTAGATAGGTGGGTTGACAGGTTAAATCAAGAAGTAGGTGAAGTTTTGGTCAAAGGTTTTGAGGTTCATAAAGGGACAAAAGAGTTGATGGGGAAATGCATCAATATATTGAAGCATCGGAGAAACAGGAAGAGGAATATAAAGAGAATAGTCAGAAATTGGAGAAGGTTAGTACATTGCCTTTGACTACTCTTCTTGAACAGTCAATACTCGAGGAGGATAATAAGGATTTTTTGGAGAAGACCTCTCCTATACTCTGATTCGGAACAAATTTCTTGTGCAAACATAGAAATGAAGTCCAAGATGTTGTTAAGGATCTAACCGAACAATTTGAGGAGTTGGAGGCAGTCATTGCTATCATAGTAGATGTTAATATGCTAACAAAGGAAGGCCTACCTTTGAGCCAGATAAAAGAGAAATGAGGCAAAAGGTTTAAAGGACTCATGTAGAAAGGAGATGATGGTGAAGATTTGATGATAGATCGACTGATGGATGTCAAAGAAGAGATAAAGGCTACTAAAAGAGAGTTAACAAAGATAAAAGATATGAGAGGGTTTGCTGCAGCAGAATTGGAGCGAATTAAATTTGAAGACAGTTGGGTTGATGGGCCAAAATTAGATGTATTACAATGATTCTTTGCCAGTTATGACGAGTTTATTGCAGACCCAACTTCACATGCATAAATCTCTTGCATGCATAACTTTCTTCTTCTTTGCATGTTGCATGCAACATTGGCGGTTCTTGAAGCGCATGACTTCCTTTTTTCTCCTCTATTTTCTATTCTCTAGTTTAACTGAATATCTAATGTAAGAACTCAAGATCAAATCGATCTGGGTTTCCAAGAGAGTTTTTGTTCCTAAAAGGGTGGATGACTTAAAGTAGAAGTGGAGTTTGAATTTTATATATCTATAAATACCCTTTGGGTATCATATTGTAAGGGTCGGCTAATAGAGAATAGAATTGGCCACCTGATATTAGGAGATAGAATTTTGTAGTGATTACATAGATACATTGTTACTTAATATTTTACAGTTAAATAAAATTACAGGTTTTATGTAATATGGTGTTAGAATTGAATTTTACTTGATAAGGCTAATAAGTTATAATCTATCTGTATGCCAGTGATTGTGCTGAAGCATGATTGTTTCTTATGTGATGAAAGTCATTAGAAGAAACTGGATTTAAGGATTATCTTTGTAGATTATCATTGAATTAAATTTATTGAAGTCTGTTGATCTATGATCTTAGCGATGAATGAATGTGTGTTCTTTTAAAAATCTTTGAAATAAGTTGTGATAGGTGAATTAAAATAAGCACCTTAGATGCATTCAATGGTATAGATTATTCTGTGAATTGTATCATGCTTTGGTTTTCTTGATCTGATTGGAAAACATTCATTGTTGAAGGTATATGTCCGGATGCTAGATAAGTTTTTTTCATGTTTACTGGTTTACCCTATGATCTATCTTTTTCTTTTGTTTGAAACCCCTTTGATTTACTAAAACACTTTGGTAAAATGAGTCATTGCTTGCATTCTTTGTTACTAGCACAGGCCCCTTGAATATTACAGTTGCATGGACCAATTGGGTGACACCAGATAGTTGAGAACCAACTACCAGGACCTTGGGAGTTAGGCTACTATATGTTGTCTTTCTTTTTCAGGAGAAATAGAGTAGAAATATTTTGTTTTAATGTTGTTTATGTCATTTTCACCATCAACAATATGTAAATATATTGTATTTTTAAGATTTTATTAGTTTATTTAGAATAATATTTTTTATTTATTTTTGTAAGTGCTATCTGTGGGGATAGTGCCCCTTTATATTAAAATCAAAAGTGGCAATATTTGCCTACACCATACCATTTTGTTTACATATTTAAGCCTTATGCGGTTACATAGTTGTAAATTACTACCAGTGATCTCCCCAGTTTCATGGCATGTTTCATCCTCTATTGGTTGAACCAGTCTTCGTTTTGTAAAAACCTTGTAAATGTGTTCAAGTCATTGTTAATAATGCATGCTCGGTACACGTCCCAAACGTTGCCTAAGAAATTGTTCATTGCTTTGGCATGATTCTGGGAACTCCTCGTACCCTCCTCCCCAACTTCAACCTCTACTTCTACTTCCTCTTCTTCTACCCCACTTTCACCGAAAGTATATTTCAAAGGGCTCACCATACCTTCCGCAAGCAGTTCCAGTATTGCATTGGCCACTGCTTGTATGTTGATTAACATCACAAAGCCTCCTAGCTTCTCCACTAGTGTTTTTCTTGTGCCCAAAACATCAATCAGTAAGCTTAAGACTAACTCATAAATATTGCCATCACACCAGTGCTTCCTTTCTTGTAGGATTTCCTGTATTATTTGCTTGATCACTTCAAGGACTTGCGTGGAACTAACTGCAAATATTATTTTGCACAACACCCTTAACGACTCTATGGAACATATACAGTCTACTCCAAATATATGCACCATTTTCTTCCTCTGTGGTTAATGGTGCAACTAAAACTTGTTTCTTTCAAACCCTCAAGTTCCCTTTATACACTTTATTCTCTTTACCATGTACCGGGCACAACCCCCCAGCTCCTTGCCAAATCTCTGATCAAATCTGGACCTCACCTTTTATCCCATCCACCTGTCCCTGCTTGCCTGTTTTAAGGATTTGGAAATCTTTCATTCGCTCGACCTGTCGGTATCCAACATCTCTGGTAAACTTGACCACTGATCCATGTAGTTGTCAATTTTCACTGTCATTCCTTGATTTACTCCGTAGTTAGCTAGAAGGTCTGCAGCCTTATTAGCTTCCCTATATATATGTGATAGGGAATATTCGCCCAATTTCCTAAGTAAGGATTTGATCACTCCAATCCAGTTGTCTAATTTCCAATTCGGTGCTTTCCCCAATGTGATTGCCTGAATGCATATTTGAAAATCACATTCTATTTCTACTGAATCAATTGCTTTCTAAATACAGACTTCCAATCCCAATGCAAGCGCCTCCATCTCTGCCATATTATTCGTGCTAATGCCTAAATTTTTGGATGCAGCCCAGACACCATATCCTTCTACATTCTTGATTATACAACCTGCACCTGCCTTTCCGGGGTTGCCCTTGGTAGCCCCATCAAAGTTAAGTTTCCATTTTAAGCGCTTCGGTTGTTTCCACCAGACTTCCTTTCTATTCACTTTTTTTCTACTCTTTGTCGGATTTCTAGGTAATTTTAAATCCGGTCAGGTTTTTTTAATTTTTGCATCCCAACGTGTGAATCTTGTTTTAGAACAAATTGTGTTCCGACTATTTGCTATTTCCACTATGGCGTCCTGAATTTTTGCAATTAGTCTATGTCTTTTGAGGGATTGGTTTTTGAATATTCGTCTCTTCCTTTCCTTCCATACATGCCATACAACCAATGAAGGTGCCAACTTCCATAGATTTTGCCAAAAACCATTTTGATTTAATATCGGCCAACTGTTCATAACTTCACTAATTTTTTGCTGTCTTGGTCCTTGAATCCCAAAAGCCTCATACAACCAATCCCAACATGTTGCCACCAACAGACAAGTGAGGAGTAAGTGATCTACAGTTTCCTCCTCTTTATACATAGTACACACCTAGACGGGCCCACAATTCCTAGTCTCTTCAGTCTGTCACCCGTCAAGCACCTACTGTGTAATGCTACCCAAAGGAATGCCTCGACTTTTTGGTAAAATTTCACGCTTCCAGCATAGTGTTGACATCCAATGTTTGTCCTTGCTTTGGACATTTTATATTCGGTACCCCATTTTAGTCGTGTATTCCCCTGACATGGCACCACACCAAATTACTTCATCCTCTTTTTCATTTAGTTGTATCGGTTTGCTTCTTAACTCTGACTCCACCTCCTTGCATATGTGTTGGGGTAGGAGATGTGCCGATATATCCTTCCACTGAAATTGTTCCCCTAACGCACTCCTATGCTATTGTACATAATATTTTACTACTTTCCCAATTTCCACCTGCAGCCTTTCCACATACTGTTCTAAATCCATCATTTATGTCAAGCTCTTGTGCCCATTCCATGAATCTTTCCAAAATGATGCCTTCGTTCCGTTCCTTATACGCCATTACAAATGGTTTGTTATTAATGGTCTGCATTTTGTGATATATTTCCACACTGCCGAGCCTTTTCCTAGATTAGCTAAAGTCATAATTCTACTTGGTTCCCATTTGTCCATGTATTTGTTCTATATAATCCGGTTCCAAAGTTTGTCTGGCTATTTGTAAAGATTCCATACTAACTTAGCGCCTAATGCTATGTTCTCCTACCTGATCTTTCTCAACCTTGCCCCACCATCCTCCTTTGATTTACATGTCATTTCCCATCCTATCAATGGTATTTTTTTTTTTAGACCCTTCCCAAATGAATTTCTTCAATACGTTTTCCATTTTATATTCAAACTTCCTTGGCACTTCGTACATGGACATAGTGTAAATTGGGATAGCAAAAAGAACTGTTTTCACCATTGTGATTCTTCCTGCTAATGATAACCAATTATTCTTCCATGACATTGCCTTGGAGTGGCATTTGTCGGTTGTTTCCTCCCAATGTTTTGATTTACATGCTCCTTCAAAGATTTTGACTCCTAGAAATTTTGCAGGAAAGCTTCCCATTTGGTAGCCAAGTATGGATAGAATTGTATTTCTCAATGGTGATTTGGTATTAAAGAAATAAACTCTTGATTTATCCTTATTCATTTTTTGGCCTGATTGTGCTTCATATTCATCAAGGATATATTTTATATTTCTGGCCTCCTTTATACTTGCTTCACCTAGCAGAGTAGTATCATCCGCAAATTGGGAGTGTGTGATCGGTTCTATATCTCGCGCTACTTTCACTCCTTTCCATTCCAATCTCTTGATGGAGCCTAAATTTTAAGGTCCTTGGTCTTCCATTATTTTCTTGGTTTGCCTTGTTACTTGGAGGGTACCTGAGAAATGATTTATGCTTTGTTTTCATGGGACCTTGTATTCTATTGTTGGTTTGGGTCTATTTTGTCATTACTTTTTGGAGAGGGTCGTTTAAGAACAACTTATGTCCTATTTGATCATTTAGGTGTGGCCCCTTCCCCTTAATTTTTCCTAAGTATTTTAATGTTTTGTAGGGGTATTTTACCGACCGTTGATCTTCTTACATTTGATCTTCACCATTGCCCGCCATCCCGCGATGACGTCACTGTTGGCTTTTAGGCAATAGTGATATCATGGGCGGACGCCACGTGTCTTAAGTTGCCGGTGCCGAAGGAAGTCAATAAAGTGATTAATTTATGCATTGAACTTTAGGGTGTTATTTGGTAGGCCACTAAACCGCATGAGATATGCATGTGCTTGAAATCAACAGTGGTGTCTTAATCTTGGTGGAAAAGCTACTCGACAGATATGCACCAGTGCTACCTCCTGTTCTGATCGTTGAGATTGTTGAAAGATGAGATCAATAGTTGCCTACTATCGCGTGATCCTAAACCAAGAGGGGTTTAGTGATCGCGATATTGCGGGCGATTGCCACGTGTACCTTTTGAAGCTGCATTTTATGGTGGGCCCTTGACGATGACATGGAAGTATTATCATCTTTTTGAAGACAGTCGTTCGATGGCCTGACAGAAAGATGAGATCGATGGCTAGATTTTAAACTTGCATCAAATGTAATTGAGGCCGTTGGTGTGGCACACAAGCGAGCTTTAATGGCAGACGAGACATCTACTTAGCTGTTTTCATCATTTCTGAGTATTTAAGTTCATAATTTCCTTGCCATAAAGACATTCAAGTATTTGTGAAGTGATTCAGAGCCAGAGATAAAAGTTTTCAAAGCAGTTTCAGCACTGGTTTACTTTTATGTGTGGCGCGAATTCTATAAGTTGATTTCTCTTACCACTATCTCTGTTTGAACGTGATTCAAGAAGAAGGTTGCATTGTGTTGTTGGTGATTTTCTTGATTACAGTTCTAGGGTTACTATTTCTTCTGGATTGTGAAAATTATAAGACTTTGTTGTAATTCCGTTCTGGGTATTTTTAGTTGGTCTGTGAATTTGTTTTTTGAGGAAGCCCTAGTTGTTAAAATGGCACCACCAAAGTAGCATTTTGGCCGTGTTGATTACATACACATAAATTTATATGATGATTTCCTAGACCAATTCCCATTATCAACAAACGACAGGAGGAAAGGTTCGGTCTTGATGAATGGGACAACCCTAGGTGAGGGATTAAGGTGTAAGAACTACAATATTGCAGACGCCAGGATACCCATGACAGGTTTGGAAATGTTTAGAAGATGGTATGGGCAGCGTAATGTATCTCACCCTTTTTCTAATAGTTGGAGATACGATATGGGGAAGCTGGTGGTACCCAATGTATTCATGGATATTGACCTGATTAGGGCAGTGGCTGCACAATATGACCCTGTCACATGAATTGTCAGGGATAACGATGGTGATGTTCTGTTGAACATGAATGCAGATACAATTCGTCAGGTCTTTGATTTGAGTGAATATAGCTCATTTCTGGTTCGGATTGACTTTGAGGAGATGAAGCAGGAGTATGCTAGATCTCAGCCTCTCTTTAGGTCAAGGCTGCTTCCTCCTCACCTGGCCAAGGTGGGTAGCTCAACAATTCACATTAGCCCAACTGATCAGGAGCCTTTCAGGCTAAGTTGTTTTGCCGATCATTTCTTGGCAACATTCTACTCACTATGCCAAATCATTGGTTTCAATCCCAACACTGTGATGCCCATCGCTTTTATGTTCTTGGGAGCTTAGATTCAGCACCCTAATTTTTCTGTGCTTTATGATTATGCTTCATTACTTGCTGAAAGGATACATGAGGGTTTACTGAAGTTGCATGACTAAGATTCTGGTACTCCTTTCTTTTGGTATTCTTTGTTAATGCATATGTTCTTGCATGAGAATGCTGACTTCTTCTCGGAAAAGATGGAGCTGAGGTGAGATGTAAATGGAGAGAGTTTACCAGTATAGGCTTGGAGTGCGAACATGTCTGGTAACAAAGGAGGTGCTAGTTTCGTGTAGTTTGATAACTGCTTTGCCTCTAGGCTTAGGACTAAATTGGTGGTTAATGTGCCAAGAATTCCAGAGGATTTGCATGATTTCCTCAGACCCAAAATGAGGAAACCTGATTTGAAGATATGTCACAATTGGGGTGACATTATCCTATACCCTGTGAGTAATTTTTTGAGGGTTTATGGTTTCCAGGGAGCTCCTCATATTCTCCCTTATAATGTGCCATCTAGAATGGGATTTGCAGAAGTGATGTGGCAGTTAGGTTGCATTCATGAAGAGAGTTTGACAGGAAGGGGAAAAGGGACTTTGTTCCTTGATTATACAATTGTCTCTGATTTTGTGTTCTCTAAAGGAGGATGGGTCCATTTTGACTGATATTTTGATGGATACCATTTGAAGAATGGATCCAGAAGACAACATGACCCTGAGGGATTCTTTGCCCTATTTAGGCAGAAGATTAAGGGTGGTAAATTCATTCATGTTTTCAATTTCCCGGAGGATTTGATAAGAAATGAATTTGATTTGAACCAACAAGAATTAAATAAGGAGAAGTGGATTGCATATGAGAAGATGCTAGCCATGGTTCATAAAATGGATCCAAGATATGATCAATTAATGGAGTTTACTCCATTTCATAAAAGAATTAATTTTCTGATGAGCAATTTTAAGGAAATCATGAACATTTTGAGAACCAAGAAGGCTAATTTAGAATTAGACCTCGAGATTCAGGAGTCAGAGGTGAGGCCTGAGGAAACAAGGCCAGTTTACCAACCGCCAGTGGATAGACCTCTGTACAGGAGGAGGAAAGATACTAGCAGTGATGAGGAGGCAGGAAATAAAAAGGGAAAACAAGTTTTGAAAACACCATCACTGCCTAGTCATGGGATTAGGAAACTTGCTGGGATAAAGATTATAGATTTGGATTCACCACCAAATAGGGATTTTGTGGAGCTGCCCTCAAAGCCAAGCCCTAAGAGGCAAAGGATTGAAGAACCACAGGAGGTTCTGGTGGATGAAATTGTTGTAACTAACCAAGAAATGTAGGTTGGTATCCCTTATCCCCCTAGATTAGCACAATTGGTGCTCACTGATATGGATATAAAGGGGTAATATGTGCAGGATGCTAGGATGGAAGCTTACAAGGAATTTATGGATGATGATGCCTTTGTGAAAACCCCTGTATTCTTGCAACTGATTTGGAGAATGAAGCTAGAAGAATATCAGGATAAATTCAAGAGCAGAAGAGAGTCAAGACCTGATAGGTCAGACCAGGAAAATGATGATGAAGTGAAGGCTAAATTGATGGAACAATTCAAAAGCATCACTCCTGAAGAAGGAAGGAAATTGGTGACCCAAGCAGGTGTCTTACTCCTCCTTGAATGGGATATAGCTGATGTTGTGGCTTTCAATGCTATTATGCAATCCAAGCATCTTATGCAGAACAGTGAATAAGAGGTCAAGGCAACCCTACATGATTATGCCTTTAGTGAAGAATATGAGACACTAGCCATATGGGCGCTGGCACCTCAGGGCAGAAAGCCGAATGTAGCAGATATTAGCCCAAATCTAAGAGGCGGGCACATTATCAAAAGAGCTTCTGAAACCTCAGTAACAAAAGCTACAAGCCTGACACTGAATGTGGCCAAATTGGCCCAAAAAATAGTAGAAAGGGAAGAGGCTGAAAGGAGGAGTCTGATGGAAAGGTATAATGCAATAATTAGGGAATACAGCAAAATGCAGCAAAGAAATGTTGAGCTACAGTCTGAAGTAGACAGGTTAAGGTATGGGCAGATAGGAGAATCTTCAAATGCTCCTATTTTCAGAGACATACCTACTACTTCGAGGTCATTACCCCCTACTATCCCAATCATTTCTATCCCTGGGTCCCCAATTTAGACATCAAGTCCTGGTCATGTGCCAGAGCCGATTCAAGAGGAGATGGAATACTCTGTGGATCCCACCAAAAAGTAGATGATGAGTAAGATCACAGAGTTGTAGGCCGCCCTAAAGGCTAGTGAGAATGATGTCATGGCCAAACATAATGAGGTGGTGGATAGTGTGTTGAGGCATTTGAATGAGAAGGTTGATTCTAGGCTGCCATTTGTTCATTCTTTATATTCTTTATTCTTGACTGGTTTGCAAAATATTAACAGAGATCAGGATGTTGTTTTACCTCTGGTTGAGAAGTGGATTCCCCGTGCCACTGATTTAGATATTATGTCTAGGGCTTTTAAGTTTGATGCAAATAATAGGCCTCAGTTATTAAAACCTACTCAAAGTTTTGTGAAAACATTGAAGGGATTCCAGGCCCTACCTGATGACTTGGGTAAGAAAATTGGAGAGTTAGTAAAAGGCTTTAATGATTGGAGTGATACCTTTTTGCTCGATATATTGGATGCACAAGGAAACATCAAAACATTGCAACAGTGGCCAGAAGGACAAAAGAAGTTATCACTGCACAAATCAAATTGATTTGTGATGACTCAAATCATGACTTGTTAGTAAGCAGCATGGACAAAATAATTAATACTAGCATGTTTTTGGAGTCATTTGAAAGTGAATCCAACCAGGTTGCGGTGAAGTTCACACCTTATAATACTAAAGTGACAGAGGTGGTGAATTTTAATTGGCCCACGGATGAAGAGTATCAAATTTGGGTGGACAAATATTTGACTGAAGAGGAGTAAAATGGTATCTATTACCGAAGATTAACAGCTCAGCAGTTAAGGTATAACTAATTATGGTTGAGATTCCATGATGTCTTTGGACGCAAATTTTGAGATGTAACAAATGCAATAGCTATTGAGTCATGGACATAATCAAAGGGAGGATGCTCTGGGACTTGGTATTTTCATCATGGTTTTGAATGGGCTCATAGTGGTCCTACCAATTAATGACATGTGTAACTTCTGGACCGATGCTTGTTTGCTCCTTCATTTTCTATAGGAAGGATTTCAAGGCTAGAAGTACGTGTTGGCAAGCCAGATATTTTTGAAGGTCGAGTCTAGGTCTAGTTGCATAATGCATTGTATGAATTTAATTTTGAATGTAAAGGCAATTTAGGTTTGGGGGTTCACTTGTAATGGGTTTTATGTTTATGAAATTCCAAGGTTTATAATAGTACTAGCATTTGAGTTACGATGATAAATCTCGAGCTCTTGTCTCTCTTGTATACAGACATATCATAATTTTGAATAAAATAATCAAGGATTATGATGTTCATCTCATTGTTGTGATGAGTATGTTTATGTTTTGGCTTTAATTCAAAGAATTAATTAAATGCTTGGATGGAATCATAGATGGGTATGTTTGTAAAAGGATTTGGTAAGAAGTATTGGGCTGGGATAGGGATTGACAATATTGTAATGCATTATTGCCAAGGATTATATGTGTTGTGTGTTTAAATCTATTGTTGCTTTCCGAATGTTTATAAACTTGACTCCCCAATGGTATATGACACTGATCTAAATTGTATGAGTTTATGAAATCATGTTTCTGTATGTCTTCACTTAGGGCTTGCCGCCAACTTGTGATTAAAATGACTATTATAAGTTAGGAAATGATGTTATAATTATCTCATGCTCCAAGTGGTTGACATTACTGATGAATAGCCGATTCATTTCAGTCTTGTCTCATTCTGTTGAGCTATTAAGTGAGATTATCTGTGAAACTTTTATTAATATGTTTATGAGTTTGGTGCAGAGATCATAAATATGCTATAGGCACCACCCTCCTGGGTCTTGCGGAGCCTGAAGTGTAGGAGGTTATTATTAAGATCCTCGTTAGTTGGTCCAGGTCCTTCGAGCTGCCTTTGATTGGATTTGGCAATTCCATAGGTAGAATAGGAGATAAACCTGGTTTATTACATAAAAAACAACCAACATCTCTGACAATTTTTTTTGATTGCATAGCTTAAGGATTCCGCCATTATCACAAAAAGGAAAGGCGAAATGGGATCCCCTTGCCTAAGGTCATCGGGAGCTTGGAAGAATCCTTGCAATGTGCTATTTATTGATACTGAGAATCTCACTGAGGAGATACAAAAATTTATCAAGTCACACCAATGAGGGTTAAACCCCAGTTTTTCCATTACCTTCTTTAGAAATCCCCATGATAATTTATCATATGCCTTGAATACATCTAGTTTTATAAGCATCCCTGCTTCCCTGGTTTTGTGAGGGTATGTATCGCCTCTGAAAGGAGTAACGTGCAATATGTGATCTCTTTGCCTGGCACAAATCCACATTGTTCCATTGACACAACTTTTCCCACCACTAATTTCAATCTGTTAGCTAGAACTTTAGCAATTACTTTGTAAATTGTATTACAAAGTGAAATTGGTCTCAAATCATTGAAAACTTTACATTCATGCTTTTTGGGGATCAAATCTATCACTGTATTGTTTAAATCTTTCACAAAATGCTTATTCTTTCAGAAATCCACAACTAACTTCCAAATATCATCTCCAACAAAATTCCAACATGTTTGGAAGAATCTGGCTGTGAATCCATCAGGACCCGACGCCTTGTCTGGGTGGAGTTGAAATAATGCTAGTCTTACCTCTTCTTTTGTTATTTCCTTACAAAGCATTCTATTATCTTCTTCAGATAATTTTCTGCTGATTGATTCCAGAATGCTTCCATTGTTTGACAACATGCTTTGATTTCCCAATAGTTTCTCAAAGTGCTCTACTATTGCTTATCCAACTTCAATTAAACCACATACTGGCGGACCTCTTACTTGAACTTCTTCAATTTTGTTAGCCACTCTTCTGGCTAGGACTGATGCATGGAAAAATTTGGAATTGGAGTCTCCTTCTCATAGCCAGACTTCTCTCGACTTGTCTCTCCAATAAATTTCTTCTCCTTTGAGTAGTTCGACTAGTTTCCCTTTTAATTATTTTTCTTTGATAAACTCTTCATTCCTCATTCCATCATTGATAATTTTAACATTTAATGATTCTAATTCATTTTCCACCTTGGATTTTTTCTGCAAATATGTTCAAGAATTTTCCTTTGTTCCATGCCTTCAGCCGTTGTTTTACATGTTGAAGTTTTTTAACAATTTTAAAGCTAATTGAACCCCCACCCTTAACTCTTTCCACCATTTTTCCAAGAGCTCGACTAATCATTCATCATGCCACCACATATTCTAAAATTTAAAACATGCCCTTACTGATTTCGACCGATCGGAGATAGATATCTCTACAGGAAATTGATCCAAGGTTGAATTTGGTAGTATGTTTGTTTGTATTTGCAAACCTGAATCACTACAACTCCTGGTAATAAGAAACCTATCAAGGCGTTCTACAATTGCTGTAAAGTCCTTCCTTTTTCTGTCGGGCAATCCATTACCCCAGCCTCAACTACAAAATTCCTGAAGTCAATGGAAGTCTGAGACATTGTTCTAATTCCACCACTTTTTTCTGATGGATCTAGTATGGCATTAAAATCCCCTCCTATGAGTAGTTTTTCTTTGAGAAATGGATGTGAAAATTCTAAAATCTTCCTCCACAAAGTTGCCTTTTCCTCTGTTTTTGTTGGACCATATATGTTGACTATTATAAACTGGCAATTCAAGGCCAGATTATACATTTTTGCTGCCATCCAATTGGCCTCCGAACAGATAATTTTTGTCGAAACCAGCTCTTCTTTCCACATAATACCCAATCCACTTGCATTTCCTTTAGATTCCTGAAAATGTCCTTTCCAATCTTGACAGTATTTGAGGAATTGCATTCCTTCCTCACTGGATAACTTAGTTTCTTGAAGTAAAATTATATTATTATAGCTTTTTTGTATTTGATGCCTAACTAGGCGCCTCTTGTCAGGGGCCTTTAGACCCCTGACGTTCCATGTTGTGATTTTCATTGTTTCCCAAGGGAGGGTCTTCCTCCCTTGGTACTTAGAAATTTAATAATGTTGGGTGTATTTTTTTGAATAGCTTCTTCCTCCCTTAACTGTTTGTAGGATTTCCTTCCCCACTATTTTCTTGCTGTGTCGATTTTGCCCATGCCTAAGTGATTTTCCACCGATTGCGATATACACCTATCTTCTATAATATCCAATGCATCTTCTAATTCCGTGTTTGAGTCAAGATCATTACTTATCAGAGAATCAATCTCATCTCTTCCCTCTTCCTCTTGGTCAATTACATGTTTTATACCATAGGCACTAGTTTGGGGCTCTTCACTTAACCCTTCTGCAATTATAACCCCAAGAGGTTTCTCCCTTATTTCGCTATCTTGTTTGGTGTTCATAGTAGCCAGTACTGGCTCTTTTTCAATGTTTGGCTTATTATACTTTTTGTGAATCATATTCCCATGAGAACTATTACTTTTATTATTTTCCTTAATGGTGGTATAGATTTTTTCATTATGATTCCTGGCACCACACTTGAGACAGAACCATTTTGTTTCCTCCACTTCTATTTCCTGTATCCATTGAGACCCATTTACAATCAGGTGGATTTTATTTGGGATGGTATCTATTGCCGCGATTTTTAATCTGGCGTATTTGTAAGATCCCCATCCATGATATTTGTATCAATTTCCATTAGGGACCCTAATGATCTACCAATCTTTTCCAAACATTCCCCTGCCCAATATTCCATCGGAAGATTATATAATCTTATCCACTTAGGTTGATCGTATGGCCGCATTTTTACTGGATCAAAATTCGGGCTTCAGGGTTGCATATAGAGGGGCATATTGTTCATTACCCACATATCATTCTCTGTTATTCTTTTTTTGTCTATCTCATTTGCAAAAACTACCACAAAAAATCCTTTTGGTAAGAATCTTAGTAATACTTTTGTTTGCCATTTTTCTCTTAGCCAATCGTTGATCAATTGTCTACTTGGACTTTTCCCAATGAATCTGCAGATAAATGTGTCTTCTTTAAGAATGTCGACATCTTCTTTGATCTCTTCTGTAACATCAATATCAATGATATCTGAATATAGGTCAGTGTTTTAGTTTTTCTGCTGCATCCGATTTCCCATTGGCGTGTTTGCTTTCCAATTTTTCCTGCCCTTAGGGTTTTTTCCATAAGTTTTCCGTTGATGCTGGTTATGTCTTTCTTGATTTTTGTACCTTTTCCAATCCTGATACCGAACCCATTTAGAGTCGGGTTTACTTGATGCTTCGAATCTGTGATTTGATGATTTAATTTCCTTCTTTCCGTATCTAGTTTGTTTTTTCGGGGTGTCATGTCTTTTCTTTTTGATGATTGTTGTTTGCTCTGCCTCATCCTTTCGATGCATTGGATGGAATTTATCCTCCAAACGACCTTTGGTAAAAACCCATTGCGGCCTGTATTTCTTCGAAACCTTATCCTCTACCACCAATTCTTCCTTTTGCTTCTCGACTGTCTTTCCTAAATCATACCCTGTAGTTACCACATGCCTCCCTTCTCTGATTAATATTTCTGGGTTAATTCAATTCTCCTTTAGTTCACACTCCTACTCTGCTTCGCATCCCTGCCTTTCTTTGCCCATTTTTTAATTGATACATACCTTTAATAGTTCACATTTATTTAGAGTAATTATTACTGTGAATAATTAGTATTAATATATTTATTTTATTTAATGAAGGTTAAGTTCAATATAAAAAAATTGATTAAGGAAAAAACAGGTTTTGAAGGTACCCTAAAACCCTTTAATAGCAAAGAAGAGAGATATAACAATAACAAGTACATATCAGAGAATAGTAAGCTGCTAAAAAAGAAGAACAAAAAAGAACTAGCCCAAAGGCAACACCGCAAAAAACCAGCAAAAACCTTGCAAAAGTCCAACCACTAGGCCAGATTCCTCAGGATGTCTGCCACCTCCTACTCTAGATTGTTCGTATTTAACATTGCTTTCTTAATGTCCCGAATGTTAACAAGGATCTTTTCAGCCTTTCTCTTTAGATTCGGTCTAGTTCTTTTGTTCGGACCAACACCCTCTGCCTGGCTTTGTTCCTTTTCAGCATCCAGTTCAATATAATGTTATATTGTAGTATTATATTTAATATTATATTATTTTTTAGAATAGGAAATTATATTAGTTTAATTTTTTGTAATAGAATTTTATAATTTTTTTTTTTTTTTTGTCTATTTATATTTATATAATATGAAATATAAAATTCATTTAAAAATAATATTTACATTTATAGTTTTCAATTTTTTATTCATTTTTTTCTATTGTATTATTATATTAATTATAATATTATAGTAATTTCTAAATTAAATACAATTAAATTAAGTATAAGTTTAAACAATGTTATACTATATTTGATAGTCTATTGTTTTTTGAATATTATAATATATTACTCCAAGTTTTGTTAATATAATATTGTATTGTAATTTTTAATTTTATATATATGTTACTTTATTTTACAAGTACTTTATTTCAACTAATAGTAAATTTTCATGATGTAACATGTATCATTGAAGAAAATAAAAATGTAAGGCTTGCATAGAAATGTATTTTTTTCTATATTGAATGCATTAGAAATAATATGTATAACAAACATTTGCTTTACAATAAACAATTGTGACAATTTATATACATAGAAGATATATAATATATATATCTAAAACATGTTTATAAAAAATATACAATTTTATACATATATATGATAATTAATGTATAAAGAAGATATCTTAAGAGGTATCTGATTGAAAATACATTTGTGTCTTATAGAGTATGTGCATATGAGTTATTAACATGTATGAAAATACTATACATTTTTGTAGTTGAAATACATTAGATATCGTTCAGAAATAGTAAAAATTGTTCAATAATTTGGTGTGATGAGCCTTTCTCATATTGTTCATCATAGTAGAGTTCTTTTAAAAATCTAGAGAATCGTGCAACTTTTGTACACGTTTGATGAAATTTTTCGATAATATCTTCGATTTGGTGTATTTATTCTTCGACAGGGATAGTATTGTAAGTTGCTTGTTCAATTTCTTTGATAATCTTGTGAGAATGCTTAGATATTGATTTGATTAATTTCTCAGTTGGTGTTTCGATGTAGGCATTTGAGTCCATAGAATCATTTGGGATTATTATTGGACTTGTGATTGAATTGTACGATCGATTTTCTTCAGCATCGATATTATCTATGATCTAAAATGAAAGAAAATGAAATTAATATTGAAAAGTGTAGAAATCATTTTCACATTATTTGATATAGATAAAAAAAATTAGAATTTAAAAAAAAAAATAGTTACTCTTCAAACAAAAAAAAAAAAATTCATATAATTCATTTTATTTTAATAAAACCAATGCTTAGAAATATTATTCATAATAAATTTTAGTAAATTATTGTAAGAAAATTGGGTTGACCCTGCAGTGCAACGACAGGTTGCAAGTAGTAGTATCACTATTGTCAGGTGTTTGAATTCCACCAGTGGATGGTGGGATGAACGACTAAGTACGATTGCTAGTGGAGTTGGCATTAGGAGAATTGGTGGAGGTGGTGGAAATTGCAGATTCGATTGTGGAGTGAAAGGCAGATGGGAGGATGGAGAGAGGAGTGTGGCAATATGCAGCGAGAGGTGGCTGTAGAAGGAGGTCGACATGTTGGGGTGCGCTGGAGGAAGGCAGAGAGGAGGAGATGAAGGATGGGAGGTGAAGGAGAAAGAGGAGGGGAAGGAGAAAAGGAAGAAGAGGAGAGGAGAAGAGAGGAGATGGAGGAGAGGAGTGGATATGGAGGAGCTGGAGGAAAGGAAGAGAGGAGGTAGAGGAGAGATGGAGGAGAGGAGGAAAGAGGTGGAGTGGAGATGAAGGAGATGGAGGAGAGGAGGATTAGAGATGGAGGAAAGGAAGAGGAGAGATGAATGACGGGGATGAGGTCCCCCGAATGTGGCCTCACTGGTTCAAAACTCTAGTCAAAAGCATTTACCTATCAAAATAAATAAATTATTGTAAGAAAATTATTATTATGTTATATTGAATATTATTTTATAGTTACTTTTTTCATAATATATTACATACTATCATTATTATATAATATAACTATTAAGTTATTATATTTAATTAATATTATATTATTAATATTGTATTAGATTGATATTATATTTTCGAGTATTTATTATATTTTTTAATATTATATTTTATTGTTTTGTTATTAAAATTGTATTAGATTATTTAAGATTATTTATTTGAATATTATCAAATTAAATTGAATAAGTTAATTTATTTGAAATAGATTGACTTTTGTTATGTATTTAGTATTGGATTAATTAATTGAATTTGATTGAATAAGATTATTTGTTTGAAATGTGTTGAATAGAATGATGTATATAAAATTATATTTATATTGAAGATTTTTTTTGGATAGTTAAATAGCTACTGAGGGGCAACACCTTGTATTAATCAATATATTGAAGTAGAAAAATTATATGATAAATAAGCATAGCATTACTATTATAATATTTTATTTTAAATATTAAATCATTAAGGAAGAAATTTAATATTGAAATTGCATACCAAAGAATTGTAAATTTTAGTTAATAGTTAATAATTCAATCAATAATGCCTGTTAAGGGGCTTGGTTGGGTTAATCCGACTCTAATGTCTTCAGAGGTGGTAAAATGGGAAAAACCAATAGAATGATGGTGGAAGCTGAACTTGTTGGAGTATGGATAGACATTGAGAAGGGGGAGGTGAATCAGTGTCTAATAGACATACCTAAAATTCAAACCTTTTAAAACTTTGACAAAGACTTTTAGTTCATATATCCTTTCTTTTGATAACATAGCAGAGTGATCACTTTGAGAGCATTCATGAAAAGAGGTAAACAAAGATATGCCAACATTAACTCAATTCATTAGACAACTTATGCCAATATAACTTGTGTGAGATATCTTACATCTACCAAAGATGTGACTGACATTGTTTAACAATCAAAGCATGCTGACAAAACAGGTGCAACTCATAAGACTGTGTACATGAAGACCAACATCATTGAATCAATTTAAGACCACCAAATTTTGATGCAACTTTATGAGACATTACAACAATTATGCAACTAAATGACACATGATAAGCATTGAAACAACATAGAGCTTTAGTACATTATGACAGATTGAAACATAACAACCTTGAACTATGAATCAATGAATGAACATGTGATGTGATAGAATAAATGCTTTTCATCACATCATGCAAAACATGTTTGGTTAAACAGAAATTTTAAACCAATTTGCAACATATGACTGTGAAAGTACTTGTAATAGCAGAATAAATAAACAATGCAGAAATAAGAATTGATAATGGACATTAATGCATCTCATAACTTATGAAAATAAGATAGGCATGAAAAACAATTCCACAAAGACTCATCACATAAAACATTATATGTTCTGAGTGGAAAACCCTCTTGGGGAATAAAAACCACTCGAAAAATCTTTCTTTTATTCACTTAGAGCACCAACTCTACAAAGTTTAGGAGCATCAACTCCACACATATTAGAAGCACCAACTTCCAGAGTTACAAGAGCACCAACTCCTCCACTTTTCAGGAGCACCAAATCCACAAAGTATGAAATATAATCAACTGTTAAAACCCTAGAAGTGTTGTTATTGTAGTCCTAGAATCTCAACATAGGATTATCATGATTTTCAATAAGCACATTGAAGAAGAATAATTGACAACATCTTCTTTTATACAAATATTTGAGATTCAAAAGGATTTTCAACATTGAAAAATTTCTTGCCACTGTAAAAATAAAGCCTGATGTCTCACAAAATTTCTCTTCATAGTCACTCGAGAAATGCCAAAAACCCATCTTATAAAAATGCTGCAAAATAACCTCTGAAAGCAGTTTGTGTAACTATAAATCAACTTGAGTTAGGGTTTAATAATAGAAAAACCTTTTCTTTTAATCAAACCCTTAATCCAACAGTTTTATAGAGATCACAAATGAAACTATTTTCGTTACTGCCCAACAATCTCTTTTCTTTTGAAAAACAAATCCTTAATCAAAGTTAACAAACTATTTCAATTATAGCCCAAGCTTTAAAAAACATTAATTGTCTTTACGCATTTACTTCAAGAAACAATTTCAACACAAATAATACCTATTTTCAATGAAAAAATCAAACTAAAATATATGTCTCAAAACCTAATAACTGTCCAGCTAAGTGAGGCTAGCTTCTACTATTGTTGCCTTGACTTTTCCTTCACAAATATAATCTTATTACACCTTGAAACCTTTTTACTAACTCACCAAGCTCAAACAATGAGCTTATTCTTGCTATTAATAACACTCGACTGAGAAGATTTTACTAGAAATCTGCATTCACAAAATACCCATGGCGATGGCTAGGGTTCCAAACCCTATTCACAACATACTGAAAACCTTTATCAAACTTGAAGTCTCTTCGAAGACTTTTCACAAAAAACATAATTATTTGAAATTTGCATTTTATCAACATAAATGATACCTATGCCAAAAATGTTGACATTGAAAACATTGATAATTATTAAACCAAAAGAGTGATGGTTGTCAATGCCAATTACCTTGTCACTGCCATGTGACTTTCAAACAAAGTCAATTTACTTTGTAATAAACCCAATATGACCAATATGATGGAATTTAGCAAAAAAACATCAATCAACAATGCATGGTGATTTCTAGCAAACTAAAAAACTTGATACCTTTTTCAAGGTAATTGCTAGCAATGTAACATATAAACAATAAACCATATTTATTGAAATCATACCAAGTACCAATAGTAAAGCCACAAGAGTCAACCAAATTCTCATAAGTATTGTTAGGACAATATGTCATGCCAATGGGAATAGTAATGCCACAACTTATGCATTATAAACCATATTGTAAACCAAGGATCTCATTAACACATAAGATACCAATAGATAACAATGAAACATGTGTATTGACAATGCCACCGTATTTGAGTGGGCAAGGAAGCTTAAGAACAAAAATGAGTATAACAACCTTTGTCACCTCATCTGATCAGTCTAAAACCTGTCAAGTGTAATGACCACAAAGATGTCAAAATGCCAATACTGAACCAAAAGTTATCATGTGTCCTGTCAAAATGATAAACACTATTAGCATCATCATGTTATTTGCATATCATGTCATCTGCATATTACCAACCATGTGAATTTGCATATCATGCATTCATTAGACTAAGAATCCAAATAATAGAACCAGGAATGTCATGAACCCCATAAAACTATTTTGGCATCAAGGAAAAACTAACACATAAACAATTGAAAGCCAACAAACACCCCTTTGTCCTTGATAAAAACACTTATCATCTCTCTCCCTCTTTTGCCCCCAATGAAAGAAGAGAATGTGAGATGCCATGAATATAAACAACTGCAACCAACCAACATAGTAACCATCTGGAAGGATAAATCTAGAAACAAAGACTATCAACATATCATTACTTCAATCATAACCAAATTACTCTGTGTCATATATCTCCTTGTGTTAATCACATGAGCAATCAAATAACCTGTCTGCACCAAATATCAACTATATAAACAATGTTACCATCATGAATAACTATGTACCAAGGCATCAACTATGCACTTCTCAATAATTTTTTCCGCTTGCAAGGTAGCATCTACAACATATGAGCTTCTCCCCCTATTTGAGATAAAAAAGCAAACAAGATTCTCAAGAATCTCACTGCAAATATCTTTCAAGCATGGTACAATTAACCTTTCTCCCTATTTGTTACTTACTCTTGACAATATAGGATCATTACTTGCTTCCCCTGTATTGAAGCTTGATGTATTCTATATTCATTGAAAGTTAAGACATTCTAAAAGAAGAACAATAGAGATAGAATGGTATGCACATTAATAAGTCATAGTGTTTAGACATCTTAAGTTTAAGAGACAAGAAAAAATATAATTGATATCACTCAAACAAATACCCTGTACCACCACTACTTGTTATGATACACTTGCTTTCAAGACGTCATAGTCATTTTTTGTTCACCGTGACCATATCCATCATTCTCAATTGAAGATATTGTGTGTAAAAGATGCAAACTGTCAAGAGAAACAAATGCTCACATTGTACAACAATAACATAGAGACCACATGACAGTCCTGAACACATGTTTTTCCCTTTGTAAGAGCCCATCACTGTTACAACAACCTATGAAATGTTCAAGATCATAGATGCTCAAATATTTTACAGTCTCCACACTATTTCAGATATAAAGATCACACCTTGATTACTGAAAAACAATGTAAAGAGATGAATTCTTTGCTCAAACAATCATTCACCCATAAAGATTGCACCAACGCTCAAAGGTTTTCATATGCATAAAAACATTTGCAACATCATATAGAACTGTCATTGCAATACAAGCATTATTGTGCAGACCTTGAACACATTCCATAGATATCATAAACAAAGAAAACTATCCCAACAAAATCATACATAATGCTTGTTACAACTACATAAGATCTATCACCATTATGACTGATTCATCTGATACCAATTTTTGTAGTTTACAAAATTTTGTACTCCTGTCAAACTCATACCTGCACCTTATGAATTGAGCCATCAAAGCATCAAACTCACCAAAGAACTATCATTGTACTTTCAAACTTGAATTCTTGTAATGAATGTGTCAGTGGAAACACATAAAAAATGGTGAGAACAAATTTAGAAGATCATGATACAATAATATTCAATAGATTAATCCTTCCTATTGCCTGAATGATAGGAAATGAAAGGCTCCATCAAATCAACACATAAGCCTTAACAACCTATAATAGAAAATATGTTATGCACAATACAATAATCATGATCTTTGTTATATCCAAAACTGTCAATATTTGAGACCTCTTATTTAACAAGTTGGCTATTTACTTATTTTGAATTTTTCAACAACATATACCTCCAATATCATATGAAAATATTAATAATCAACTCAACCAGAATAAAACAGAATGAAAAATTGACATTTACAAATCTTTTCTTTACTTCTTATACCACCAATAGTATATGCATACTGTCATACCTCATTCTTGACTTCATAGGGGTAAAATATGTTACCATAATAGACTCCCCCTGAGTCTTTGCTTCTTCTCAAGACCTGGATGGCATCACGTGTGCAAGGAATGCACAAGGAGTTTTCAAAATTCATCTTTATTTCTCTTCTTGTCATCTTGATTGCTCTTTCTTCTCCACACTAATGCAAACTTTTTCATTTATTTTTTTAAAGTGCTTATCTTTCTATTAAATCTGCATTTTTGTACTTTATGCCCAATTTTATTACATCCGAAACAAATGATCTTATGATTGATCTGAGGAACAAAAGACTTGCTATAGAAATTTCCAACTTTGTTCCCTTCATAATTATCACTTGTATTCATTCTACAATCTCTTCTTAAATGACCAAAATTGTTACAATTGTAACACATCACAATCTCATTTCTAGAGACATTAGAATTATTCTTATTTGACCATCTCATGAAATCAATTTACTTATGACCAAAGTCATTACAAACATAACAATATCCTTGAAAAGAATTATTGTACCTAAATGACTGATCATGCCAAGGGTGTGAAGATTTGAAAATATTTCTCCTTTCTTTGTGAATGCCTTTAAATTATCTTCTAGCATCAATGTTATCCTTTAGTGCAACAATATGGTAACCAAGATCAACCTTCATTCTTGGTGTCTACTTGGCTATAAAACTCTTTCCATCTATAGTAGAAAACACTATCTCATGTTTAGATTCTACAACAGAGCTTTGTCCAACCTCATATCCCACTCTTGTAGGATCCTTAGAATTCTTTTTTCTTCCCAACATCTCATTCAATAGATCAGTACTACGATCAAATTTCTGATTTTTACTTGATTGAACCATGACACTTTCAAGATCTTTCCTTAATGCAACTACTCCTTCAATTTTTAGACATTCTATATTTTTAACCTCCAATTCAAACCTTACAACATCTACTATCCTCTTACATTCTTCAATTTCAATTTTATGACTTATAATCATGTTGTCTTTAAGAGTTAGTTCTTTTAACAAGGAATCATTATCTGAACTTTTCGTCAATGAAGCAACCTCATTTTCTAGTTTATTACACAATTCATCCTTATCTTTTAAATTGAATTCCAATCCCTTTTCAGTCCTTTTTCTATCAATCATTTGAGCTTTCAGAAATTCAATAATATTTTTATCATCATTATGATTTTGTATTACAATTTTATTGACATCAACATTTTGTTGTAAGAGTACCTTGAGATCCTGATTTTCTTGTTTAAGAATTTTAAGTTCATCTAAGGTAGCAAGCAGTTCTCCTTCCAAATCAGCTCAAATTCATCACCTTCACATTTCTTTTCACCAAATTCTTGCTCAAAGTCACTTACTAAGTGATCTCCTTTTTCTCCAACTACATGATCACTTTTAGTATCAACTGGCAGGGGTATTTCTTGAGACAAAACTTCACTAGACTTGATAGGAGTTGGTTGATCAACTTTTTGCTTGACACTAGTGGTTTTCTTTTGACCTTTGTTTCTTTTGCACTTAGCCATAATGAATACTCCACAATCATGAAACCCTAAGTTGGTTAGACTTATGCACAGGTAAGGCTTTGATACCATTTGTTGGAGTATGGACATACAGTAAGAAGGGGGGTGAATTAGTGTCTGACGGACAAAACTAAAAATTCAAACCTTTTTAAAATTTGACAAAGACTTTTAATTCATACATCCTTTCTATTGATAACAGAGCAGAGTAATCACTTTGAGATAATTCATGAAAAGAGGTAGAAAACATTAAATCAATTCATTTAGACAACTTATACCAATATAGCATGTGTGAGATATCCTGCACTTTCCAAAGATGTGACTGACATTGCTTAGCAATCAAAGCATGATGAAAAAATAGGTGCAACTCATAAGACTATGTACATGAAGAACAACATCATTGAATCATTTTAAGATCACCAAATTTCAATGCAGCTTTATGAGACACTACAACAACTGTGCAACTGAATGACACATGATAAGCATTGAAACAACAAAGAGATTTAGTACATTATGACAAATTGAAACATAACAAACTTGAACTATGAATCAATGAATGAACATGTGATGTGATAGACTAAATTATTTTCATCACAACATGCAAAACATGTTTGGTCAAACAAAAATTTTAAACCAGTTTGCAACATATGACTGTGCAAGTACTTGTAACAATAGAATACATTAACAATGTAGAAATAAGAACTGATAATAAACATTAATGCATATGATAACTTATGAAAATATGATAGACATGAAAAAAAATCACAAAGACTCATCACATAACACATTATATGTCTTGAGTGGAAAACCCTTTTGGGGAATAAAAACCACTCAAAAAATATATCACTTTATTCAGATTAAGCACCAACTCTACAAAGTTCAGGAGCACCAACTCCACACAATTCAGAAGCACCAACTTCCAAAGCACCAAATCGAAGGTTACATGAGGACCAACTCCATAAAATCCAATGTATATAGCCAAACAGTGTTCCATTAATACCCTAGTAATGCAAATTAGCATTCCTAGTGCCTCAATAGAAGACTGTGAAAAATAATTTTCAATAAGCACATAGGAGGATGTTATATTAGACTGATAACATCTCTAATTGATACATCAACTGATATTAATATAACAAATTACAAATTAGTTCTCAATGTAAACACTATTTTGTTTTAGCAAAAATGGCGTAGCCATTATAATATATTAATAAATCATAGAATATTACAAAACATGATTCAAAATATATACTGGGAGGAAAGAATTAAGATTTTAGTTAAAGGGCTTAATCTTTGTTGATTGTGTTTAAACCCATTAGGGTTTCTAGATGACAATATTCGAGTATAACTAAATGATTTCTTGGTGGTGATATTTGTAATTTTTTTGTGGAAAGGGCTTTTTTTTGAAGAAGGATTATTTAGGGTTTTCCATTTAAACTCTAACCCGAGCTGGTTTTACAATGATTGAAATTGCATTCTGAAAGATTATTCAGTGATCATAAAATGACAACATTTGGTCAGTGAATGTGTAGCTTGAAGAGGGAAACACTGTTACAAAATAAAGCTACACATTCACTGACCAAATGTTGTCATTTTATAATCACCGAATAATCTTTCAGAATGCAGTTTCAATAACTATAAAACCAACTCGAGTTAGGGTTTAAATGGAAAACCCTAAATAATCCTTCAAAAAAAATCCCTTTCCACAAAAAAATTACAAATATCACCACCAAGAAATCATTCAGTTATAGTCAAATATTGTCATCCAGAAACCCTAATGGGTTTAAACACAATCAACAAAGATTAATCCCTTTAACGGAAATCTTAACAATAACATTTTCCAAATCAATTTTATTCACTGAAAAAATTCTTAATTAATTGTTTCAAAGCCCATAAGTAATATAAATTCTATACCTATTTATGGTGAAAAAGTCAACTGAAAACAAACCTAAAAAAAAAATTGTCAAATAGTTTCATAACCGTCTAGCTGATAGTTTCCAGTCTTTCACTGTCATTTCCTTGACCAACACCCATAATCACTTAAACTCATGTGATTCCATACGCTTGAACGTTCTCATCCTAGCTCATATAGTGAGCTAAACTTACATATCCATAGCATACTGGCTGAAAATCTAAAAGACATTGTAGACACCAGAATAACCATGATGGCTAGGGCTTCAAAAATAAAACAACAATAATGCATTTACCCTAATCAAATTTCAAGAGATTTGGAAGACTTTGCAAAAAAATATAATCATTTGAGATCTGGTACAAAACATCATAATTCCTTAGAATCCACTACCAAATACTTTATCAAAACAAAAATCAACATCATAATGGTATTAAATCATTAACCCAATGAGTTGTTAATGCCACATGTGCATGCACTATCCATGATGGTTGTCAATGTCCTTTTCAGCTCAGTCACAAATAGCTATCGAACCAAAAGTTTCAATTCTGTTTAAAATGTGACTATTATTAATCAACAAATCCGATACTGCATCAAACAAAATAATGTTGCCACCACCTTGTGACTCTAAGCAAAGTCAATACCCGATGTCACATTTTTATTGTGATCAAAATGCATACCCAATGCCTCATGCTTTGATTAGCTCGATGATAATGTGACTTTTTTTAAAGCCCAAAACCTTATTAGAATGAGTCCAATCAAAACCAAATTACCTTGTTCAAAATGAATTTCACCTTGTTCAAAATAACTTTTAATAATAAAAACCTTTAGTGCCTGATACCTTTTACAAGGTGATTGCTAGCAATACCATATAAGTCAAAGATCTCACAACCATAGAAGATGTCAATACATTAGCAAACCATGGAAATATATATTGACAATGCCACAAATAAATGTGTGTATCAACTTCCTTAAACAATATCATTACATTTGAATGTACCAAGAAAGCTTAAGAAACCTTATGAATATGCTTGAATAACCTTTTGATCAATTTGAAAATACTTCAAGTGCAAAGACCACAGTGATATCAATAGTGTCAATGCAACCAAATTGAGCCAAAGTCACCTAAAAAAAAATGATAATAATCAACTGAATATACTTATGACTTGTAACCTTGAAAGATCAAACTGAATAAAATCCTACATTGTAACTGCACATCATAACACCAACCATATGTGAACAAACAAATGTAATTGAATATCATATCACCCAATCTGAGATCACCCACTATCAACCAACATCCAATCTGAGATCACCATCCATCAAGAATCAACATCCATCAAGCATATCATCACATATAATCTCATACAAGCGAACCACTTTTGACATTAAGGACAACCAAAAACAACTGAAAGCCAATAATTTTGTGCAAAGATGATAGAAATTCATGTAGTATGGGATGTATGATATTCTACCTTGATCTTAGTGAGTTAAGTACAGTGTATTGAATTAAAGAATGGATACTATCATAGTATGGGTTAGAAGTGTTCATTTGGAAGTATTTTATTGAGTCTTGTAAAGTGAACTTAGTTATCTTATGTGATTCTACTTGATATGTTCTTTATGTATTTTGAGTTAGTTTTGTTGATTTTATATGAGTGTTATACAGTTGTGAATATTTATCCAATTGCATATGATGTATTATGATGCATTGATCGGTGTTGAGTATTATGAAAATGGATTAGAATAATTGATACTTTATGATTATGGATATGTTTGATTAGAAATACAAACTTGTAATAGAATAGGAAATAGATAAATTATTACTTGTGTGTTATTTTTTAATTCACTTTAAGTCGATATAACTAGGGAGTATATGGTTCCTTTAATGTGTGGGTTCAAATCACCTTCCAATTTTTATCTAGAGCATTGGATGAAGTTTTAGTTCTTGGACCTTGTTACAATGGTTATTGAGATATTGTAAATTTGGATTTTGATCATTGGGAAATATTGTATATGTGAGGAACTTGGGCATGTTTCCTATATACCTGTATATGTTTTAGTGTATGTATTGTTGGTTTACTTTTACCGAGATTATCTTGATCTTTGATACTTGTTCTTAGTGTAAATTATCTATGGAGTTAATTATTGTAACTAGATTTTAATTAAATTTGAGTGAAATATATTATGTTTTTTTCATTCTACTTACTATGCTTCACATAATTATTTAATCTTGTTGAAGTATGAGGAATTTTGAGGATGTAGTTTGAGGGTCATTTCAAATTTAATGATCCATACTTGAAAACTTTTATTCTAATAGCTTTCCTTCAAGTATGTTTACATGTGCACATAAATCTTTGAAAGACATGTAAATATATTTAGATACACACTATTGAGGATTAGCTTATGTAATCCCTAAACACAGATATTTTACAACTCAAGATTAAGTGTGTAAGAAATTTAGAACATAAGGACTTAAACTTCTTATGAAATTATCATTATTGTACTTATTTTTATATTTGAGAACATTCAAATATGTCACAAATGATAACTCTTATGCCCATATTCACTTTGATTATTTTAAAAACATCTTATTCAAATTACTACATGTATGGATAAAATATTGAGGTAATTAAAAGAACCATTCAATTCTATAATCATTTATATACCTTAGAAATAACATAACCATTAATTTATCCTCCTATTAAAATTCCAAACATCCTAGAGTGAAAAGATCTCAAATGTGTATTTAGGCTAGATTTTCCATTGTACATCTCAATGTTAGGCTCCAAAAAAATCATGGGCAATGGTCATGTAACAATATCATGTGATAATAAGTAGAAGCTTCAACTACCTACCATGGCTTAAAATTAGCTCAAGAGAAGGGGGTCAGAAGAATTTGGTTGGAAGGGGATTCCTTAAATGTGATTAATTGTTTGAAGAAAATAACCTTCCCCCTCTTGGACTATTGAACATTTAATTCAGGATTCTTTAGGAATCTTGGGTTCTTTTGATGATGTTTATGTCTCCCATATCTATCGAGAGGCTAATAACCTTGCTGATTGTATTGCCAACTTTGGGGTGATCACACCTAGGAGGTGGGAATATAATGATTTCCTTCCAATTGAAATTATATCCATCATAAATGATGTAAAAAACTCACATGTTCAAGTGTTGGATGGAGGGGTGCCTATTTTAATTGCTTATTAGTTTTGATTAGACATTTTGGCTGGCTCATCCACTTGGTTTTTGATGGCTGCGATATGATAAATCTCTGGAAGCGTATTTTATGATGCCTTTTTGTATTCAACATGTCAGTTTCACATTATTTGTGGGTGCTTGACTTCTCTTATTTCTTTCTTTCCTTTTGTGTTCTCTAACAATTTTCATTTTAGAGAAAGAAGCTCTTGTCTCCAGTACTCTGGTCAAAATGGGTGGGGATAGGTGTCACACAAAGCCTATAACTTGTGATGAAACCATGGTGAATGGTTTAGTCTAGAAAATTTTAGAGAAGGGTGGTGTGATGCCATTTTTTTTAGGCTTCACAACTTCGACTCATAGGTGTCGTAGGAATTTGTGGGCAGTTGGAATAATAGGGTTTTGCGAAATTTTGGGATAAAGGTCACTATTACAGAGGAACTATTTTTTGAGGTGTCAGGCCTCTCCTCAAAAGGTGGAAAATTCTACAGGTGTGATCCCACAATAGTGGTTTACAATTTTTGGCCAAACTGGACATTAAACTGATTTTTTTAAACTAAATCTTCACTTTTGGGCACCTATAGCTGCTAAACCATGAGGAATTTGAAGATGATGCAAACTAATGATTTGTGACATTTTTTTTGTAGATTCCAAATATATATATTTCTTAAAAATTTGGAATCAAATTGCATTTCTGTTTCCATCTCCTTCGAAAACTAGTTTTTAACAGTAAACACCATTTTTAAAGAGTGAAGTGTACTTGCTACCACTTTACTTTTTTTCTATGAAGTATAAAATTCTATTTTTTTCGAATTTAGATTTGTAACTATGATATCTAGTGGATGCAATTGGTTTCATAGTATTTTATTGAATATTTTTTTCTTAATTAATTTTTGAAGTCAAACCAATTACAATTTAGACACAGGTTTACTTGCTAACACAACTTTTTTTGTATGTATCATTTTTTTTGCTAGATCAAGGACATCAATATCTAGTGCATAGATATTTAATTTTGTTTTTTTGATAATTTTCTATTTTTCCACATGTGTAGAATAGAGAGCTTGATTTTCGATGAAAACCTATGTTTAATTAAACTAAAAAAATATATAATAAAACCATAATATATTAAAATTATACTTGATGGGTAGCTCATTCTTAGGACTACCATCATCAAGTTGGGTCTGTGAAGTTGCCTCCATTTTCATCCTCAACCTGAGCTTGGAAATGTAAAATTCTACAATAAAATGAGAAAGGAGGGGGGGAAGCGAAAAAAGGGGGGTTTGCACGAACCCCCTTGACCCCTTCAAGCAAAGGGGGATTCGCTCAAACCCCCTTTGAGTGAACCCCCCTTGACCCCTTCAAGCGAAGGGGGGTTCACTCAAAGGGGGGTTCGCTTGAACCCCCTTTCTTGCAATTTTACTTTGTTTTATTTTAAAAAAATGTGCCATATGGGGTTCGAGTGAACCTGACATGAAAAAGGGGTTCATTTGAACTAGGGGGTTTAAGATAACCCTTTTATGGGTTTGTGTGAACCCACTAGTTCGAGTTGATCCCTTAAAAACCTAATTTTTGTTTTTGAGAGCATTTTGCAATTTTCCTTCATGAAGGGAATTGTAAACTAGTATTGTGGGGTCACCCATAGGGAGAGGTTGGCTAAAAAGTCTGTCGTGGTCAATTTCCTAAAATATAATGAAAAGAAGAAACTTAAGAAGGTGGATGGTGGTGGGTATGAAAAAAATTCCTTGAAATTTATCTGGAGGTATGTGGTGATGACTGCGATGAGATATTTCACATTGGATGGTAGGCCTTTTGTAATTTATGAGTATCATTTCATGCTTCTTAGTCATTTTAGACATAATAGGGCTATCTCTTTCCCCTATTATTTTTTGTTGTCTCTTAAGAATGGCATTCAAGACCACTGTAAGAATCTGAACAATCCCTAATTGCATGAGGGGCTCATGCTCCTACTGGTTGAACACATCAAGGCTAATTATGTAATTGAGACTCCAAAATTACATAAGGGGCATAAGGTTAAAGATGATCCCTCTAAGCTTGATACATGGGAAAAATCAGAGAGTAATGTTGGGGGAGAGACTGGGTCATAAGTTTTTGAGGAGACCCAGGTTGATTATGTGAAATCCTCCGAAAAAAGGACCAGAGATGAGGAATCCTTTGCTTGGTATGACGGGTCCTTCATGGATTTGGATTGGGATGAGGGAGGTAAAGGATCCTCTAAAAAGAAAAAGGCTAGTGTTAAGAAGGTTGCAAAGAAGGAAGAGTCTCCCTAGTCGAGTTAAAAGGGAGTGGATTTGGAGGAGGGTAGGGATGGTATTGGATCATCAAAGAAGAAAAAATCCTCTGGGAAGAAGGTTGAACCTCCTCCCCTACTTGGGGTTAAGAGAATAATTCAGTTAAGGGATGCTGGTATGAAATTGGTGGGGAAGACTATGGAAAAAGGAGCCTGTATTATGGGGAAAGGTAAGGGGAATATTGGTGAGGCTACTAAAGATCCGGTGGATGGTATGCAGTTTTTTCCTGAGGTTTCAATTCAAAGGAAGGACAAAGACTTTGGACTTGATAAAGTGATTGATGTGGAGGTTGAATCTATGGATGCAACTAAAGAGAAGATGGATGCAACTAGTGAGAAGATGGTCACCCCTAATGGTAAGTTTCATTTTGTAGCTGAAGCTCTCTGATCGATGGATGACAATGGCTCTTTTTGCTTGGCGAGCGAGGGGACTAATAATATTTTATTGTTGTTAAAATGGATCCCTAATGAGGTTAAGTTTCTTCATTCAAAGATTGATTCTGTGGCCCGATACAATGTGTCTCTCATTGATTGCAA